>CAUYQG010083322.1:0-33514 GCA_963574415.1 Tarsius wallacei
GGCCTGCTGTAATGCCTCTGCGGTGTCCGTGGGCGAGTTCCGTGTGGGGAGCAAGCCCCCTGGGAGATATCTGGAGTCTTTCTGTGTCCTCTTCTACGGAGGTCTCACAGACCACGCTGCCCGGTCGCCATCTTGGCCCCTGAGATAATTTTTTTTTTTTTTTTTTTTTTTTACAGATTTAAGGTTTATTGTTTTGTTTGTGTCTGATTTTTTATAGACAGAATATATTGCTTCAATGCATTTAAAACAAGGAACATAATTCATATTGTAAAGTTGCAAAATTGAGGATTGCTCTTCTCTTTCAGTCATCCCCATATATGTTCTTTTGGGCTTACTAATGGGAGAGAGGGAGAGAGAGAGATAGGCAAATAAAGAGACAGAGAAAGAAAGAAAATGAGAGACAAGGAGAGACCTCTACAAAGAAGTTCATTCTGGTATCTTGGATAGCCAAAGAATATTTTCCCCTAGGGCCATAACCTTAATGTGTATATTGTACCTTTAATTTTCTAAACAATGTTGCTTACTTAGTATACCAGCCTGTCTTTATGTAAAAAACTGAAGTTCTTAAAATCCAGGGTCTCACATATATTTAACTACTAACGTCAGACAATCAACTACTGAAACTGCTTTCTTTGAGATAGAGGATGTCGTATGATGGAATATTCTCAGAAATATTCGTCAGATAACTTTCCTGGTTTTTCTCTAAAGCGACTCTTCCAGGTGGCATTACTACCCATAGGTTCAAAATGAGAAAAACCATCTAAGCTATTTTAGTTATGATTGCAATCAGATGTTGGTAAAATAATCTCAAAATATCAGGGGCTTCACATGATGCAAGTTTATGTTCTCTCATTTAAACATATCCAAAGATAGGCAGTATAAAGGTTCCTTGATGACCTCAATATCCCAAGAAACTCCTGCTTTCATACTCTGACATTCTTATCATGGTGGGAAAATGATCTATAAAACTTTAATAAGTTTGACCATGCAAGGTGGGCCATGAGGTGGAGGCTGAGGTAGGCCCTGATTATGCCACTGCACTCCAGCCTGGGCGACAATGTGAGACTTCAACTCAAAACAAAACAAAACAAAAACTTCAATAAGCTGTTAAATTCTAGAAAGAATGGAGAAAGTAAGTGGAGTGAAAAGAGGTGGCATCTATATCAGGAAATCAAAATCTTTCCCCAAAATGCCTAGTTAGTTAACTCCTTATGTCACCCCCCCAACATACAAGAGTCCCATTTAATTTATATATTTGAGCTCATCACAAGGTGGCATCTAACCTACAGAGTTTCTATTAGGAGAAAAGAAAAAGAAGAATAGATATCGTGTAGATTCACTGCCACAAAATCTAAGAGTGTTTTATTAAAGCATGGAATTCCCAACAGTGCAAGAATGACTGAAAGATTAAGTAAGATAAGAGCTGAAAAACATCCACTAATTTTAACAACAAAAAATTTATCATTGACCATGGCAAAGAAAGATTCAATAAATGATGCAGCAGAAGTCAAGAGGAATTAAGTAAGGACAAGTGAAGACAATGGCTCTTTAAAAAATTAAAAAGAAGGCAATGACTCTTAAATAGAAACAAATGAAAATAATAATTTATAGAGTTCATGCTGGCTCAAGGGAAATTTGGGGGAATGATGGGAGTGTTTCTGCATTGTAGTACTGGTTGCACGAGCCTATAAATTCGCCTCAAACCATGCTGAATTGACAGAATGCATACCTTTTATTACATAAATTATGCATCTATAAAGCTGAAAAATAAAAATAATGAAAATAGCCTTTATAGAAATTTGACTGTGAAGAAAATTAGAAAGATGGGGCATTAGTTTCCCTCACTGACAAATCCAAACACTTTATTTCATTGTTTTGTTTTGTTTTGGCAGTTTTTTATTGCAAGTGAAGCTATTTTGAAAAACTGAGAATCTTATTTTTCTTTATCAGGGAATTTAAAAAGAGAAATATAAAACACAATGCAGTAAAAAATTATGAAAGTATATGAGGTACAACTTTAAAAACATTTCCCTACTTAGTCTGTCACAACTACCTCTCTAAGATCAGTGCAATTATCAGCCTGGTGTGTATCCTTCTAAAGTTCTATGTGTATACAAGAGTAGGTCCAGTTTAAGTGGAATACAAAACCGATGCAATTTGAGGGTCTTACTTAAAAAATATACAAAACTATACATTTATAAAGATTGGGAAGTATGAGTATATTTATATACTTATTTGTTTTAATAAGAAGATAATCACAGTAAATTGCTGTAGTCTTAACAATTCAGATTCATTTCTTCTGAGGTCTATTTATACAATATTCTAGAAACCCTTGTAGATAAATACTTTCCGTGCAAACTGGTTCCTAAAACACACTACAGTTCTGAGAACTACTAGAAACCCAAGGACTTGTGCAAAAAAAAGAGGCCTTAAAGCGTAAGTTTCAATACTCAAGCAGAATATCTGCCTCTGGTGATACACACACACACACACACACACACACACACACACACACACACACACACACACGTATAGTGGGTAGCCAGTGTACAGGACTCAGCTATGCACAAAACAACCCTTTTCATTTTGTTTTTTTTCTCTTTCCAACTTATTTTCTATTAAAACCCTCTCATTCTACTGGAGCAGTGAAAACCTGCTCTCGGTCAACTAGAGATTTTCCCTCTTTCCCAGAGGTTTGATCAAAGTTTTTGGGAATTTAAAGGTATTAAAGAGTTAGAACATATAATTTTTGGTAAGGCCACTAAAGACCCAGGATGTCTAGGCCATTCTTTCCCTGGGAATCTTTTTTCCTTCCCAGGGATTATCCCTCTCTCTGGAACACTTCGAATAGTAGACTTTTGTCTAGTAGGTAACATCCAAAATAGCTCATATAAGTTTATAAACAACAGATATGCCTGACAGGTCAACAGCAGACTGTACAAGTTATACTATATTTTGAATACTGCTCTACTTATTCTCTTCTCCCCACTCCCAAACTTGGGAAATATTTTTGTGTAAATAAAATTTTAAAAATGAAGAAATGCTACTCATTTTTGTGATTGTCTTCCATTTTGTCAATGCCCAATGCATTTTCTACCTGAGAGCCTTAGATTTTAGGAGTCTAAATCCAGAAGAGACTTTAATGTTTTTTGTTTTGTTTTGTTTTCTCACCCCTCCCTTGAAACAATGAACTAAGGTGTTGGAACAGGATGGCTAATGGGAGAGAGTGATCAGGAAATTAGTAGATTATTATCAGGAAATAATTAGTTAAAGTTTAATAAATAGCCTAACCATATGTCTTCCACATATGAAATATGGCATCAAATATAAGATATTAAATTAATTTAATAACTGTTTTCATGATATAATTATTGTAGTAAATATATGCAATGGATAAAAATTATCACTTGATTATATATTAATTTGTGTAATATCTTCCCAACTTCTTTTTCTATGTCACAAATTGTAGTATTAGCTGACTTCACATGGAGAATTTAAAGATTTTACTGAGTCACTTGTGACATCCAGCAGATCACACATTGTATTACTCCTTTGACATATATTAATTGAGAATCCATTATGCGACAAACATTGTTTAAGGTGATGGAAGTGCAGTGGCTAAAAAAATAAGTCTCTGTCCTAATGCAGTTCAGATTTAATTGGTGAGGAAGATAATAAGGAAAGCATACATAATATAATTTCAGGTACAGGTAAAATAAGGCAGGTGAAGGCTTACAGAATGATGGTGGTAGTCAGGGAAGTCCTTTATCTAGAGCTCTGAAAAAAGTAAGAGGATAAATCATATGAATATCTACAAGAAGGTTTCAGATAGAGGAAATAACAAGTGATAAAGGGGTTATCAGAAAGATAGCACCACTGGTAAGACTGAGCACAGGCAAGATTGACAGGAGGTAAGCTTGAAGAGGAGTCCAGAAGCCAGAGTATGCGGCCTTGTAAAGTGCTGGAGGCCTGTATACGGGCTTTGGGTTTTATTCTCAGTATGTGTGATGGGCCTTTGAGAATTTTTCTCCTTGTTTTTGTTGCTTAGCTTTGTTTATTTTAATCATGTTTCAGTAAACAATGCACAGGTTAACTACTTTTAGAACTGACAGCTTACTGTCAAGGCATACATATTGAAGTATAACCAGGTCAAATTTGCATTCTAAATTTAAGAAAAATAAAATGAAATATAAATACAATGTATAATATTAGTCTTAGTAGCTTATAGTACATGAATTTGGTCACAAACATGTTTTCAGCTTGGAATATCCTATGGTCTATGTCAAGAAACTAGGCTATTTCTCGTGCCCTTCATCAGATTGCCTGACAAGTGAGACATGTCTTGTAAAAAATGTAATAAAAATCTCTTTTTAAAAGCATATTTTAAAAATCACTTTTCAAGTCAGTGAAGTCAATGTTGATGCCACAGAAAAATCAGAAAAATGTATGCAAAAACCCTTCAAGTGGAAATTGCACATTCAACTACGGAGAGGTTTTCAAGTTAAATAACTCAACTAGAGTGACAATCAGAATACCATATAACATTTTTTGTATGATTAAATTGTGTTCAAGAAACAAAACAATATTACAAGTTATTTCCTTAATCGACCAATGGAAATTACCTTTACCTCACCTATAAGAAGTATCCCAGTAAACCTCTTGGACTGTATCCTAAAAGAAAATCAGAGATATGAGATGTTTAAAGATATTTATCCTAGCTCAATATAAGAAAAGTTATCAAAATATAAATAGCCAACAACAAAGCAAGAATCAATATATTGTACATTTATGTATTATAAAATAGTACTGTGATAGTGGATGTTCAATAATATCCAATACTCTTAACTAGAGAACGAAAGAATGAAATCTTCTATAGCTGTAGTTTTTGTTTTCCCATGCAGGTACACCAAGCTGTCATGCTTGATTCTTCAGAGAGTTTATCTTTTAATCTGACAATTCCAACGCTTGCCATTTCCAACGTTGTCATTATTAATCTTAATTTTAAAAGTACAAACATTATTCATTGATTTACTTTACTTGGGATCTTTTGGGACACTTCTTGGGTTATTTTTGTCTACATGTATTTCATTTTATTTTAAAACTTAAAAAGCTGAGTAAGCAATCAGAAAACTTCTTGTACCTGGTAAAGAAAAATATATTATTAGTCCTTTCTTTCCCTCTACATTCATTTATATATTATACCAAAGAGCATGTCAAGGCCACATATTTCAGAGTCTACTTCTTTCTGATTAAACAATAAAGTTTCTCTTTCAAACTCATTTTTGGAGGTCAGAGATCTCAATTGTCAGCTTCATTTGATCTTACCTAATTTATTTTTATTTTTTTCAGCTGTAGACTTGACTTTATATTGAGGATATGAGTGTCATGTCGGTCTCTGGAAATATTGTTTTACTTCTGTCAATTTATTTGAATTTTATCTCCCCTCCAAAAAAAGAATCACCAAACATTCATTTGTGAAATCATCACTACTACATTTAACCACTGAGAAGTTTATAATTTAGTGATAATTTGCAATTATAAATTTATTTATTGCAGAAATAAAACTTACTTTCTTAATGGTTTGCATGTTATTGATGGTAAAACATATGAATTTAAGAATGGCAAATTATAATTTTATTTCTCTGAAGTTAATACTAAATTGAAAATTCAAAATCTGTATAAAATGTAAATATGTTATTGTGAAATTTGCTTATGTCATATGTCCTGCTATTAAACCTTGGAATGATAAAATCAACAGATTATAGCAGGGATCATCAACTGGTAGGGATCCCTGGCCTGTTAGAAACCAAATCACACAGCAGGAGGTGAGCTCCTGTGAGCTCCGCCTCCTGTTAGATCAGCAGCGGGCCATCCATTATTTTATTTACCATTTCTGTCCATGCCTCTTTTTTTTTAATGGTTAGTTGCATAATTATTTATTATATATTGCAATGTAATACTAATAGTAATAAAGTGTGCAATAACTGTTATGCACATGAATCATCCTGAAATCATCTCCTTCACCCCGACTGTGGGACATTTGTCTGCCAGGAAACCAGTCACTGATGCCAAAAAAACTAGGGACCACTGGGTCTCAAGGTTGTAATATTTGGTAGTCATTACCTATGAGAAGTGCACTAAGAAATAAAACAGAGCAATGAGGCAAATCAACATGATTACTTCTTTTTCATGGTTTGGCCAGTACTTCAGAGAAAGAAGGACCAGGAAAATAAAGGAAAGGTCTTAACTTTGTAGATTTCTGTACCATAAGCATATTCTTGGTCAACTATAAGTAGAAATCTATGGCAGCATATTTTATATGTAATGTATAATTTTTTTTTAGCAAGTGCCTAAGTGACAATGAGATGTCGCATGTGTTATCATGGTTAATAGCATAACTTTTGGAGCCAACCTTCTTTAGCTGAAATACTGGATCACTCACCAGCTGTTCGATCTCTGCTTATTTTCTCACCTGTCAAATGGGAATGACAATAATAAAATTCACCTCATAGGGCTTGTCAACATTAAATGAGTTACTAGTGTGTTTGAGGCACTGAGAATTATAGCTGTTCTAAAATATTCTTTATATATTTACTATTATCATTTTTATTATGCACCCATTTTTTGCTGATCATTCATTTTTCTCTTGCTACAGGAGCATTACCTAAGCTCATGTTGTGCTGGTGAAAATTTTAGGAAAAAAGAAAAAAGAAAGAAAAACAACACCCATAACCAGCCTTTAGAAAATTTTACTGCCATTTACAAATTATTCTTATAATCTAGTTCCAAAAGTAGTTAGGCAAAAGGCTGACTTTTATTATGTTCTGTTTAAAAGCTTAGTTTTGTGTAAATCGGATCAAAATAAAGATGTAAGACTATAGATTTACTTAAACAACAAAAACATGAAAATGCTTGCATGTCTCTTTTTCCACCCATCATTCAAAAGTAAATTTTTGTCACTACACCCCTTTATTCAATGGCTTTGAATTTTCTCCAATCTTTTTAGGATTAAATTCCAAGTGCCAGAGATTATTTTTGTAAAGGCATAACTGCAACTGACAAATGATTTTATTTTATGTTTCTAAAGGTTCGTGGCCATAAATGTGAAATAATTTCTTATTTTATCTATTAATATGCCAAACCAACATAGGTAAATTTTTTAGTGAGCTTTACTCAAAAAATACTTCCTGAAAAATGTATAATGTTATTTTTATCTGACATGATGGAAATGGAACATCTGTCACATCAACTAGGTTTTTTAAGCTCTATATTTTTATGCATCCCCATGGAATTTATATTTTGGTGTCTGAAATATTCTGGAGTTTTATATGTATAGTGAAAATAATGTAATAAAATTTAGTAAAATTGGTTATCATTGTAACAATCCTAGTTGTATTTTTTCATGTGTGCTAATGTTTGCTGTCTACTCTAATTATAAAATTAATAGAAAATCATGGTGTAATTTTTGAATATAATAGTCATTATTTGGGAAAAAATTCTAAACTAAAAATCATGTTACACAGCAAGCAACACATTAGTAATGCATTTATTTCTAGATTACCGATTTATTAATCAGTTTATTTCTTCACATATCTATCTTGAGATCTTGGTTTCATAGCTATTTCTTCCTGCTTTTCTAAAATTTGACACCATTCCATGAGCATTTCTGTGCCATTCCTCATTTTCTGAAAATTTGATTATAAGGGTTCCATGACAATTATTTATCTATATTTTATTAGAACACCCATCTTGTATGGCTTTTCATATTTTCTTCTTTCAGTTTCTTCACTGGTGGTCAAGCCATTCTAGGTCATGCCTCTTTTCTTTGAACTCAGATGAAAAGTACAGTGAGTTGTGAAGGGAAGAATCTGCCTTCCAGAGTTGTCCCCAAATTGGCAGGGGATAATATTTCCTTTGACCTATAGAAAATAAGAAACAGTAGAGAGCAGAGCAGACAAGTAGCCTTCCTTTTTCTCTTTTGTGGACTCTCAGCACTGGCTACCCTTCCAGGGAAGTCTCAAATGCTAAGTGAACATGTCACCTGAGTGATCCGTTCTCTCTTAGTGGGCTATCTGGAGCAGTAACAAATACAGCAATGCATTGCTTGACATTGCTTTGGATCTTAACTCAATTTATTTTTTCCTCATCCTCACTGCACTGGGCTGGCACATCTCAGTTGAAATTCAAGCAACTTAGTCTTGGCTGAAAACTCTGTTTTTTTAGGAAATAAATTTTCTTAATGTATTTAAACATGTATCTTTTATTACTTGGGAAAGTTTATTTCCGTGGTTTTGCTATTATATATAGTATAATATAATGGCCATTTTGTGCATTTTTTTTGTATTTCACAGTACTGCTGAAAAACGCTTGTTACACTGATGAGAAATAGCCTTAACAAGGCTATTAAATGTTTACTGCAAATGGGTTTTCAGAAAGGTAATGCTTTACACATGCCTCTAGAAGAAGTGAAAAGTATGCTCATTGTCAAAAATGTGTTTAGAACTT
Source organism: Tarsius wallacei (assembly GCA_963574415.1). Classification (NCBI taxonomy): domain Eukaryota; kingdom Metazoa; phylum Chordata; class Mammalia; order Primates; family Tarsiidae; genus Tarsius; species Tarsius wallacei. Next base: position 8,506 of record CAUYQG010083322.1, read on the forward strand.
TTAACATTTGCTCATTGGATGATTCAAAATGGTATTTTAAAAATATGTGGGCATTACTAAGATTTATATTTTTTAATACATTTACTGGTCATCTGTATTCTTTTATACATTTAAACTCATAAATTATTTATATGAATGTTAGTTTCTGTTGCTTTATAAGTATTCCTTAATAGTAACAGTAGCTTTGATAAAAATATATTTTACATGTATTTGCTTTCTAATTTCATGTTTGCTCTCTATTTTTGTTTATTGTATTTTTTAAAAAAATGACATTTAACAATATATATCATTCTGTCATCTAACATTGTCTTCATGCACAGAAAATTCATATTTATCAATCATACCTCAATAAAGCTGGGAAAAATAAGCGAATAAACAAACAAACAAAGGTCATCACAAGGCAGGAATTGCAAATGACTAAAATCTTTTAAAAATGTTAACCTTCCCATATAGTTATGTTAATGCATAATAAAGCAAAAACATATGGTTGCAGTCCAATCCAACATATCTGCTGCTTTCCCTCGTGGCCAATTAAAATAAGAGAGGCAGAGACTGGGAGTAAAGGGAATGTTTAATATCTATAACCAGGTTATAAGGGAGAAGGTTGGCATCATTGCCAAAAAGCCCACTCCAAGCAACACAAATTCATTCCAGTATTTATACCCAAAATTCATAGACTTTACCCTCCCCGAGTTTGAAGCCTCTGTGCAGTTTTAGCATGACTCAAAATTTACATGAAGAATTTTTGATATGTGACTACTGATGTGAACAATGTCTCCCGGTCATGTTGACATTTTAGATAACATTTTGGAATTTATAATATGTTCTTTTACAGCTTTTTTAGAGGAAGAGGCAGACAATTGCAATATTTGGAATGAAGGGAAATTCATAACATTTAAGATGATAACTTCAAATTGTCTTAAAACATAATTGTAACAATCTTTTATTCCCAGAGCCATGGCCTATAACAGGCCAATGCCCTTATATTCACAGATGCAAGGGAGGTGGGAAATGCCCACTCCAAGCTTGCAGACAAATTCCTGTCACCCTTGGTCCATTCTCCTAATAATTAGGTAGTCTGACTTGCCAGGCTGTTTCTTCTTTAGCATCAGCAAATGGCTTATTATTAGGTAAGATTACTACTATTAATAATACACAAGATTAGCCAGTTAGGCAAGGCCATGGTAGGAGAGGGGAAGGGGAGAGCAAATAGGAAAAATGTATACTTTTGAATCCAAGTGACTTTTACATTTAGCCCAACTCGGTTACAAAAGAATATAATATTTTTAAAAAATATTTTTTATATTTTATTTTAAAGATGTGGGGTACAATTCAGGGTTAGGTCTACAAATGTTCATTATGCAGGTAACCTTATTGATGAGATGTCCCTCCTCCCCGCAATTTCCCTCAACTGCCAATCCCACCCCACCTCCTCTGACAGTTTCCCACTACTGCCAATCCTTTTCTAATAGTATTAAGATAAATGTTCAGGATCCGCTTATGAGTGAGAACATGTGGTACTCAGTTCTTTGTTTCTGTGATAAATCACTGAGTATGATAGAATCTAAATACATCCAACTTGCTGCAAAGTCCATATGTTTGTCCTTCTTTATGGCTGCATAATATTCCACTGTGTACCTATACCACATTTTTTTAATCCAGTCCAGTTTTGATAGGCAGCATGGTTGGTTTTATGTTTTTGCTATTGTGAATAGAGTGCAATAAACATGAGTGTGCAGGTATCTTTTTTGGTAGAATGATTTGAGTTCTTCTGGGTATATTCCTAGTAGAGGGATTGCTGGTGCATATGGAAGGTCAATTTTTAAATATTTTCAAAATTGCCACACTGTTTTTCATAGAGGTTGAACTAGTTTGCATTAATACTTTTTAAAATGACTGTTCTAATACTACCAAAATGGCCTCTTTTCAGCCTATAACAATACCACACAAAAATAATCTTTCCCCATATAAAAATATAAATATTTACATATGCTTCAGGAGAAATGGCTCTGCATTTATTAGTTTTCTAATTATTCTGGCAATGTTTACTTAACAATACTTCCTTTTCCTACAGATCTTTTAGATTTTATATGAGGCTATTTTCTTTTTTTGTAACAGTTCATTTGTTTATCATCAAATTGATATTACATTCTTCAAATTATGATAATTTTTGATATATTATTAGAAAGCTCATATCTTATTGAACTATGTTTTATGATGAAGAAAATGCATGTAAATATTAATAAAATTAAAATGTTACAGAATAAACTAAAATTCAAAAGTAAAAGCCTCTTCTCCCCCACAGCAGTTTAGAGTCACTCAGAGTTGATGGTTTTTGAGTTTAGTTCTTATGGTAATTATGATTGCAACTTCATAGGTAGTTTACAAATTATAAAAGGTATAGTGTCTATAATCTTTTCTCTAGGAAAACAAAGGGATGTATTGCATTTATATTACTTCCTACCTGTCTTCACATTATTCTTTTTAGTTCTTTTGGTAGTTTGTTTCTAAATTAAACAATGTACTTTAATTTGCATTCCTTGATATCTCACCTGGAGAAAATAACTCCCTGCTATTAAAAGAAGAAATGAGAATTAACATGCTTCCTTCTTTACACCTCTCTTCACCATAAGTTCCCAATTTTTGTTCATTATATATGATGTGACATTTATAACATTTATACTTTTTCTTTATCCATAATTTTTACAGATTTTCTTTATGTGTTGATACTGGACCATGAGAAGCAACAAATGATACTTTCCTTTCCATTCAATTATACAATGTATGTCATACATTTAACCAGACTTAAAGCATTACTTTCTGCTGAAAGTGAAAAAATACTCCAAATACATAATGGATTTTTCTTTTAATTTATGTGTAACTTTAAAAAAATATTCTAGGTCATAGTACTACGTCAATTATTATATTACATGTTGCCATCATCTTATTTTGTTGAAATGTCTTTTGGGTAATTTTTTCATAGATGTTAGGTTTCTCTGTTTTTAGGTGTCTGAAAGTAGATTTATTTGACATTCATGACTTATTAATACTATGACTGGGTATATAACTCTAGTTTCAAAAATGTTATTTTTCATAGAAATTTAAAACTCTTGAACCATTTTCTTTGAACAGCTTATATTTTTATGAGAGTATTACCATCCTGCCATTCTCCTTCATTTGTAAATAAGCTACTTTTCCTTTATGCAATTAGTAGGATTTTTATTTTTGACCTTGGTTTTAAAATTTGCTGAGTGCAAATTTCATCTTTTTATTCATCTGCTGGATAGTGAATGAAGTCTATACATCTGAAAATATTTACATTCTTTTGTAGTTCATGGACTTTTAAAATAATTTGATTTATTCCTCCTCCTCCTAGGATTACCTGAATCTGTTCATCATGTTTTATGCATTTCCTTAATTTTGTTTTGATTATTCTGAGAGATTTTCTAGATCCCCAATACAGTTTTAAATTGCGTACATTTGTAATTTAGTTTATTGAATTTTGAATTCCCCAAAATAATACTAAGTTTCAGATCTTTTTTTCATAATCAATTATTCTTGTTTCATAGAAGCAATATTCATCTTATCTCTCAAGATATGAATTGGGTTTAATTTATTTTATCATTTTTGAATTATTTTTTCTCTGAATTTTTTATGTATTAATTACATTGTTTGTTCATCTTTGTCCATCTCCTTCACACTTTGTGTTTTCTTCAGATGTCTTGTCATGTGTTGGTCTATTAGTATTTACAAATGAAATACAACATTAATCGGCATTGGTATGTAGCATGCTGGAATCCACAATGGTGATGGGTATGTTTCTCCAATAAGACTTTCCTATAATTAATGCTGACCACTAATTGCGAGTAAGTAATAAAAGTTATACTCTGGGACAGGTACTGACCTTTGTGTGGGTGTGAAAAGGGAAGCAGATAGGTCCAAAGTCTTCATAGCTGCCAAACTGGAGTTTTACTCTGGAAGCAACAAAAATATCTAATATTTTTCTGTTTTGTCAAACATTGTCTACTTTTTAATCTCTGAGGATAATCTCAGCTTCAGCTTTGGCTTTCTTCTCAAGCTACAATACTCTCACTAGTAACCCTGCCCCAGAGCAGACTATTTTAACTAAAGGAATTTCCTGGTCTTCATTCTGAGGACAAAATTCACTACAGCCAGCTATTTTGTTTATAATCTTGGACATAGGGACATAACCACACAGCTATTCTCAATAAAGTCCCCTACAATAATTATCTTGATAATTGACCCACCGCTTCATCTGACTTTGATATTTGTTGACTCTCAGCTTAGTTTTGCTTAAAGCTTCCTTGAGAAAATCTGCTTACTTCCGGTGTTAGCTTCACTTTTTGCAATTGTTCATTTGCTTTCAGTCCGAACCCATCAACTTTTTAATCTGCCAAAAACCCTCTTATCTACAAATATGAAATGTTCTTAATTAACAATTTTAGCATGATCTTTTTTTGCTGTCTGCCATGTCAGGTGGATTTTGGGAGCCAAGGGTGACAGCCACAGTTACTCAGCTTGTCATGTGGAATTAAAAATCCCTATTACATCTTAAAATTTCTTCTTTTTTTTTGTTTTTTTTTGAGTTGGAGTCTCACTTTGTCGCCCAGACTGGAGTGTAGTGGCCGCTCCCGGCCACTGCAGCCTCGACCTGCTGGGCTCCGGCGACCCTTCCACCTCGCCTTCCAAGTACCTGCAACTACAGGCGCGCGCTACCATGCCCAGCTAGTTTTTGATTTAATGTAGAGATGAGGTCTCACCAAGTTGTCCAGGCGGGTCTCGAACCCGCGGGCTCAGGCAATCCACTCACCTCAGCCTCCCAAAGCGCTGGGATTACAGGCTGAGCCACCGAGCCCGGCACATCTTAAAATTTCTTACTTCTATTCCTCAAGATATATTTGGTTTTAATCATTAATTTCTTTTCTACATGGAAGTTGGCATCATTTTTAATGCTATCCCTCCAAAATATCCCAGTGGATATGTGACTATACTTACAATAAACCCACCCATTAATTTAAGAAAAACTACAATATTTAAAATATAAAGTTTTCTGATAAAAAACCTGATATGAGTCTCTGTTTACTCGAGTTTTTATTTCTCACAGTAAAGTTGTGCAGAATTTTCATGAAATTTATACTCATTTTTATTATTATTTCAGAGAATTACAAGTACTCCCTTTTTGTTATTGTTATGGATGGAATATATTTTTCATTGCATTTCTGTTGTTTTTGATAATACATAAATGTCTTGTTAAAAATTTTTACCTTTTTGTTCTCAATAAAATGCATTGTAAACTCTATTTTTTCATCACTTTCCAATTTTTATGTAGATATTCTTATTTGTAAATAATAGTGATTTTCTTTACTACATTTGCATAGCTATAGCCAAATTGTTTAACAGTCCAGGACTAGCCGAGCAAAACTAAGAAACATGGTAGCAATAGCAACTTTTTCTAATTTTAGAATTAAATGTAAATTCAGTGTTTTGCAGTGTGAATATTACAAAGTTATTCTTTATCATGTTAAGCAATTCTTATACTTTTTATTTATTAATTTTTAGGTAAGGGTTAATATTTCTTTTTATCATATTTCTTCTTGGTATACTGCTTAATTTTTATACCTTTAAATCTTTCCCTACAACATCGAACCCCTGCAATTATTGAGAGTTTGCTGTTTTTAGTCTCATTTCTCTCAACCTTCTATAAATTTGAGGATATATACCTACTGATTATTTTGAATACACTGTTTATTGATCAGGATGCACTAAGAGCTATGTCCTTCTTTTCCTGCTCTCTGTGTATTGGGTAGCTGAGTCCCTTAAGTACATATCCTTTACCAATTAGTTTCTGAGTTCTGCCAATGGGAGCCACAGGCAGGATATTTGAGGGTGAGCAGAGAGGAGAATCCAGGGCATTTTTCCCACTTCTTTTTGCTTCAAATATCTTTTTTTGGCCATAGCTTCATCTCCCATGTGGTTCTAGCTTTAGAGACCCTCTTAAGTGCTGGCGCCTAACAGAAAGGTCCTTACTTCTGTTCCCTGGTATCACCGCTTCCTATCCTTTCCTTTTTAGCACTGCGGCCTGTTTCCTACTGTGCCAATAGCCAGGTAGCCTCATGATGCCCTCTTCGCACTTTCAGTTCACGTAATACTTTTTACATTAATGTTACCAATTTAAATTGTCTTTGTTGAACTCCATATCTTAAATGATCTTCTTCTGCCTGGTCTCTTTCTCCATATATATATATAATTAAAATTGCCATTTGATAATCTGAAGCATAGGTAATGGGACACAAATCATCCAAAAGTCATAATTATAAGAAAAAATTAAAATGTAGGCTGAAAGAAAGATATTAGCATTTCCTTCTGCTTTTTAATACATAATAACACACTCATTCAAATAAAAGTCTTATTATCTAGTAAATAAAGTAACATTATAAAAATGGAGCTATACCAGTTTTTATATATTGATTTGTGCACATTAAATCTCAACATTGATGTATAAGGTGAATGTCTTCTCAAATACCACAAAATCAATGAGCTTAATTTTTTTTCTATTTAATAAATAATATATAATCAATGATACCAAAATAACACTTTATGAGACTATGAGTATTGCAAAGGCTTTCTTACTGTAAAACTATATTTTTATCAAGTCCTCAGGGCATAAAAATAAACACAAAAGAAGTATATATGATGAAAAAGTAGTAATTCTCAACCACATTGTCTTTGCATTTTTAAGTATAAGAACCTATATTTTAAATACATTTTTCTTAGTTTAATCATGTTAATTTTTAAAGACCATTTTCATATTTTGTTGAGAAAACAGATTGAAATGAACACATACAGGTATATTTTTAAATGAGATTACTTTGCTAACACTTTCAGAAGCATAATAGAGAGAAATTAATATTTAATAGAGATTAATTTGTAATTTGTAAAATTAATTTGTAATTTGTAAAATTAATTTGTAATATTAATATGTAATAGAGAGAAATTAATATGTGAGCTAGCTGAAGTTTCAGCATTGATCTAAGTTAATTCATTCTGTTAATTTTCTTCGCTTTTCTGTTTCAATATAGAATCCAAATAATTAGGTTTCAAATTTCCTTATTTATTGAAGTAGATTTGTTTTGAATCTATACTTTTTAAAAAGTTCGTCTTTTATCTTTTAAAAAATAATCAAATCCTTTTGTTAATATATCCAACTTGTCCAAAGCTAGCATATATATAGCCAATTAAAATTCAAGAAAATAATTCTTACAACACACTTTATAAGCCACTGAGTTGAAGTAATGCTATGCGTTAGTTTATATCAAAGAATTTACTTTTGTGTGAAGGCTTAATTTTGAGGCAATATGAATTCATGATATTGTATATGGTATAAATTCTATATCTGGGGTTACAATTGCGAGTAAATTTTAAAGTGGGATTGGCATGTAAGTTTTCATAATGCATAAAAAGAAATAAAATCTGAAATATTTCAGAAATGTTTTTGAAAGTTACTTTAAAGATTGTAAAGTCATCAGAAAAAGAGAAAATGCTGCATTCCCTTAATGCATTGTGTTTATTTGAAGATTTTTCTAAAACAGGTGTGTATGATTACTTTTACTTCCTTTACCTCTTTTTCCACATTTGCACGAGTCATTTGTGCCCATGACTTTTATCTGAATATTTTAGGGGTTCTGTTCATGAACGTGGCATGCAGTAGTAGAGAAAACCTAGGAATTATGCCCCCCAAGAAGCAGAATGGAAGGTATAAAGAGAAATTGGCCTGGGAATAAGCTTTTTGGCACTTCCTTAGTTAGGATAAGATGAAAGGCACACCAATTTCACAAAGCTGTGCTGTTATCAATCAACCTTTTATCATCAGAACTCTGATAATGCTATGCCATTGCCCAAACCAGGTAACTCACCACACTGTTTTACAGGTATCTCTTTACTGAACAATTGATAACATGGGACTCAGGCATCTTTGAGAGTGTGTTCTATATCCCCATTCCATAGGATGTGGACTGCCACATAATAGATATTTATTAAAAGTTGTTAAACAAAGTGATTCAATGCTTGGATGAGAAATGTAGCATAGTTCAGGATGCCTAGTATATCAGTAGTTTTTTAGTTGGTTTCAGTGTGATTTTCTACAAGCAAACCAGGGTACCTATCTACTAGGCCAGCAACCAAGTGTGTTTAATTAAGCTTTATACTTAACATTTTAAAAAATTAAGTCATATAAGTCAAGATTTACATTAGAAAGGATTACTATGGTAATAATATATCTTTTCATAGACTAAAATAAACAAAATTTAATGGCTAACAAAACCTAACACTTTTCCTACATATTTAATATATAATATTTTCTGTATTTGCATCAATTTCTGTATTTTCTAGAGAAAGTTTGGTATATGGTCTTTGACTTAGAAAATTTACATGCAGAAGCCTGAGTGAAGATGGAACACACAACTTTTTCTATACTTATGTATCAATATTATAAAACGTTGACTGAGAAAACCTTATAAAGATTACCGAAATGATGGACTGTATAATCCAGAACATCCACCCCAATAAACATAACTGAAAACTATGGCCAATAAAAAATTACAAACGTCGCTGGGCTCGGTGGCTCAGCCTGTAATCCGGCGCCTTGGGAGGCTGAGGTAAGTGGAATGCCTGAACCCGCGGGTTTGAGACCCGCCTGGGCAACTTGGCGAGACCTCATCTCTACAATAAATCAAAAAATTAGCCGGGTGTGGTGGCGCGCACCTGTAGTTCCAGCTACTTGGAAGGCTGAGGTGGAAGGATCGCGAAGCCCAGCAAGTCGAGGCTGCGTTGGCCGGGAGCGGCCACTGCACTCCAGTCTGGGTGACAGAGTGAGATTCCAACTCAAAAAAAAAAAAAAAATTACAAATGTAACAAAATGATAAGAAAGTGAAGCGCCAATATCCTGGAAAAGACAGGAAACCAGAGAAGTGAAATCAGTACTTGATGCCATCTTTTGTGGGTTGGTGAGGGGCCAAGCAATGCCTATGAGAAGTTCAAAGGGTAGGTGATCAAAAGATGAATTCTAGGTTCTGCCAAGATGGCTAGCAGTCTTGTAAGCTACACCTCATTTAGGATAGTTTCTGGCAGCCTGCATACTAAGAGTAAATGTGAATCAGAACGAAAACAGCCTTTACACAGACTATAGCACAGTTTCAGGTCATTTGGACTCTAGAAAATCCGAAACCCTGAAACTAAATTATGGTGAGCATCGATTGCTAGTGCCTCCAAACACTTGGCAATATGGGGGAATATGTCCTCCTTGGAGGCTGTTATTACACATACATAAATCTAGGCATCAAATTCATGTTCAGATCATAGCGATCAGTACATAATCAAAAATAACCCAGCACATGAGGAGACAACTGAAACAGATCCACAATGAACATAGATATCATAATTAACAGATAGATGATAAATAAGTCAGTTATGTTAAACATAATCATGGAGGTAATTACTAGACATAAAAAAAAATTCTGCAAGAAAATGAGAATGTGTAAAAAGTAACAATATAATTTTTTAAAAGAACAAGCCAGAAACTCTAGAACTGAAAGTGAAATAAACACATTTAAGAACATAGAGAGTGGATTTTGCAGCATATTTAATACAGCAGAAAGCATTTGTGATTGGAGGATGGGTCAAAAGAAGCTACTCAGAATAGATTAGAAAAAGAAAAGAGCAAAAAAAAAATACAGAAGAAAGGCAAAGAGACAGAGGATACAGTAAAACATTCTAAAATACATTTAATTGATGTCCCTAATGAGAGAAAAAATGGAACAAGAGGCTACAAATTTTACAAAACTAATTAAAAAATCAATCCACACATTAAAGAATCACCCCAAATTCCATAAAAGTTGAACAAAAGAAAACCAGACAGGCATTTTATAGAATAGCTGTGGAAAACCAAAGCAAAAAAATAAAGAAAATCTTAAAAACAGTTAAAAGGACAGCTACCTTTGCAACAAAAACAATAAAATTCAGAAGCTGATGGGATATAACTTCAATATGTTAAAATGCCTACCAGAATTATATTGCACAAAAATATTCGTCAACAATGCATATGAAATAAAGACAAAGACAGACAAAAAAAATTAATGACAATCCATCACCAACCAATTAAAATCCACAAAAATAATAGTACATAAGACAAGAAAGGAGGTAATTGTAGGTAAAAGAATCCACATTTCCAACGTTTTCTGAGAGGAAGGTAAAATAATCAACAAATATTAGATTTTGGTAATTCCATGGTGCATGTTGTAATGATGATGGTTTCTTCAAGGAAGAAACAAAACCAACATTACACAAAAACACTTTCGCAGAAGAGAAAAAGAGGAAGTATGTCCTAACTCATTTTATAAGTGCAGCATACATATAACACCAAAATTTGATAAAGACATTATGAAAAATATTAGAACTAATTAATTTCATAAGCACAGATGCAACAATTCTAAACAAAATATCAGCAAATTGAAATAAGCCCATGAATATAGTCATCTGATTTACGATAACTGCAATGCCATAGAGAATGAACAGTCTTTTTGTAAATGGTTCTAAATCAATTAGATATTTATAAGGGAAATACACTTTTTAAATTCACATAATTTAAAAAAATGAGTTCCAGAGGAACTGCATATCTGTGAAAGGTAAAATAATAGCATGTTTAGAAGAAAATGTGTTAGAATATCTTCATAACCATGGAATAGGCAACAATTTGTTAACCATAACAAAAAAATAATAAATAACATGATAAAATGGATACATTCAAATATATTAAGATTGGAACAACCTTTGTATCAAAATACATTATTAAGAGAGGAAAAGCAAGCCATGAAGTGGGGAAAGATAGATTCAATACAAAGTCCCAACAAAGTCCTTATTTGAAAATACATAGAAAAATTTTATAAAACCATAAGAAAAAAGAGACAACTCAATTTAAAAAAATGGACAAAAGACTTGAATAAGCACTTCACAAAAAAGGATATCCAAATGGTTGATAATCATATGCAATGTATTCACTTCCATTGCTTCAATTTATATAAAGCTTAAAAACGGGCAAATTTATCTTTTAGAATTTTTCAGAAGTTAGGATAGTAGTTATCTTCGGGAAGAAGTAGCAAATGGAAGGAGGTATGTGTGGGCTCCTGAGTTTTAGAGGTAGACTGCATGCCTGCAACATTTTTTTCAAAGTACTGTCTCTGCTGTGATTCCTTTTCTTGATCTGGATGATGGTTATGTGTGTTCAGTTTATGAACATTCATCAAGATGTACATTATAATTTGTACATTTATGATTTCTGATTTTATGGACAATACATTTGAATAATGTTTATAAGCATATACATCAACTACTACAACTGCAACAACTTCACTGTGTAATACAAATAAATTCCAGGTCGAATACTACCTGTAGACCACCAGTTTATGATTTTTGTCTGAAAAGGTACTTAAATGTTATAAAAAGCATTGGAAGAATTAATAAAAGAACATTTGAGAGAAAGAACCAACCTTTATGACTTCAAATAAAGAAATAATATAAAAATGAAAGCTGGGTGCAGTGGCATGCCTGTAGTCCCAGCTACTCAAGATGCTGAAGAAGGAGGAGCCCTTTACACTTGAACCTAGGAGTTTGAGACCAGCCTGGACAACATTGTGACACACTACGTCTCTTAAAAAAAAAGGCATATATATATATATATATATATATATATATGATAGATTTAAGTGCAAAAATAAAAATCCTGTATGTAAAATAAATGAGAATAAAAATATAGATGGAAAAATATCTGCAACAAATAGGAAATTTTAAATATTGTGAATAAACTTTAAAAATTATATATAGGCTATCTCTTGATGGCAAATTATGCATTATTTTTTATTTCTTCTTTGGACAATTCCCTACTTCAAAAATAAACATCTGAATAGCATATAATAAATATTTTAATGTATGATATACATATATTCATAAATCAAGAAATCTCAACTATTTCCTCAAATATATTCTTATTTCTTAATGTCATATGACTTTTAGTCACTAATTATCATTTTATTTCCCCAATTACTATCACCCATTACTTCACACTGCTCATACATATCCATTCTGGATAAGTACATATTTTAATATTCATACTGCTGCCTTCTCAAATTTTCTGTGTAACCTTGAAATCTTCAATATATATCAAACATTTTATTAGAGATATTATTTCTCTTAGTCAACAAGTGAGCAGCAGGTGTCCTTGTTTTATGAAAACATATTTTAAAGTGATAAAAATCACTCTAATCACATACCATAATAAAATCAATAAAAAGATGTGCACACTTAGAAAATTGTCCTTTTGATAGATTTTGTGAAACCTATAAAACAAACTCAACTGAAAATGTTTCATCTTTCTTAAACATTAATATCATAGAGGAATAGTAATTTGATATCTTAGAATATCTACTGATCTCATGAGCTTTGCTCCATTGCTACTGTCATTAACTAAAGTATTGCTACTTCTGTGATTCTAACATTTGTCTCATTCCAGTTCTAAGCCTTGAGCTCACTTTCTGTGTTTATATCACCTTAATGACTTTGCTCCCTAGAATGTTCTTTCAAGTGACTTTCCTAATACATCCTTATTATGACTGTTATAGTCGATGAACCAGTACCAGCTATATATGTAACCATACCGGAGTTAACATTTTTATTGTGTCCCTTGAGACATAATCACGCTCACATTCATTGTGTTTACCATTTGTAAACAAGGAAATCATTCTCAATCAGAGTTTCTTTAATGTGGAGTCCCAAATCTCTGAAATTAAAAATTCATATATTTGTTTTAGAACTGATATGAGGGGGAAAAACACATTGATCATGAGTTTAAAGTGGGCATTCATGTATCAAATGAACCATGAAAACCATAGAAAAAAAAGCATTTTAGAAATAGATGGCATGTCTGCAACATTTTTTTCTTACAGAACTATCCATGCTGTGGTTTATTTCTCAGTTATTAATGTCACCCTGACACTCAACTGACATTTTGAAGTTATTAATGACAGTGCCACATGTCAATGAAAAACTTTTTGTCAGGGTATCGACCAAAGCATACAAATGTGAGTGACTGGATTCTAACCTGGCTTTTTCCTTCTCCATTTTGGTTTCTGCCTTCTTTTAAATGATCTTAAGTCAAGTACTCTGACTTGCTGAATGAGAGCTAGGCTGTTCAGTTTTGTTTTTCAATTGACTCCAGCTCTCAATATATAAACAACTTAAGAATGAAACTTGATGTGAGTGTCAAATAGTGGAATTTCATAACCTAATAAACATTCACATATGTAGTCTATGTAATGGGTAAGAATTATTTCCTTATGTATTCCAGACATTCTAAAAATTTATGGGACTGGAAAGTCTGCCAGTGGCATTTATAACTGATTCTTTCTAAAAAGATTCCACTCTGCAAATATTTATTACATGCTTATTATGTGCATGACAGAGCAATAGACATGTATTGCAAAGAATGTAAAGGTGAGTAAGGTACAATTCTTACACTCCGGCAATGCAAAATATGTATGTTGATTTGGTTCTTACAGGAATACCTCTTCTCGTTCATTGTTTTCTTCTAAATCAGTGCTGTAGTACCTTTAATGCATTCATATTTTTGGAACCCTTAGTTAAAAATGAGAACCAGCTGCCCTATCACATTCATACCATCTTAATAATGCATTATTTAAACAATATATTTAATTGACAAATGAATATTGTATATGTCCACATTACATCAAATATTTTGTCATTTCCAAAATTTTAATTCTTAATCAGTAAGTTGTTAACTTGTTTCCAAACTACAAGCTGTTAAGAAATGTAAGTACTTAGAGGATAAAAGGACAGATTAACTATTAATGTAATGTGCCTGCAATAGTTGACACCCTACTTAGCATGACCATTATGTACTACAGCCTACAAAATTATTCTTCATGCTCCCACAGCAGAGCTAGTGTACCATATGGCCATGCTTGTTTCTCGTCAAATAATTTTTACATAAACAGCTGGTGAACTGTTTTTATTGTAACAGTGCACACATTTTTTGAGACAGTTGGAAAGGATTGATGCAACTCTAGTCACTGCCTGTTTTTACATCAATGTTAAGGAGAAATTTGAATTCATATTTTTAAAATGTAGGCTTTTGTATTTATTTCACCATGGTCAGTTCATAAAAAATATTTTTTTCATCTAATGCAGTAATTATTGGCATTTTTATAAACTTGTAACAAGAACAATAAGTAATCATAAGAAATATTCAGCTTAACATGGCATATTTAGTGTTTATTTTTATACTCTTGTGAATTTATACAGGCAGAGCTGATATGTTTTGGACTCTTTTACAGGCAGTTTTAATATGACTATATTTGGTTTTGAAACATAGCTTCAGCACATTCTGATAAGTGATATAATAACCAAAAGATGTTTAACAGTTTTGTGTGTATCTGTGATATGAGTTAATTTGACAATTATTTATTCCAAGGGCACCTCCCAATCTTCTTGACAAGAAATTTCATCTGTTAAAGTCACTAGTGGATTCAAAAGTACAAGTAGAGGTATTTTCTCTTGAATTCTAAAGTAATGATGACCACTCCTCAGGTGTTTTGTATGGAGATTACCACAATGCTTAGAATGATAAACTATAAACTTTTAAATCTTTACATGTAATTTTATTTTTAATTCTTCAAAAATCTCTCCGTTACCAAAACATGAACACTAGTAAGGATTCATGTATGATTTTAACTCATTAATTTCTTTTTAATAGGATATGCAAGATTATAAAATAAGTTTCATTAAGGAAGAGAATGAATGCATATTATTATACCATTAAAAAACCTTAAGACTTTGGGGCCAGAACAATCAGGAACATCTACCTATCACATACTAATAATCTTAAGTATGTGCAAAAAAATACATAATGGGAAGGAAGATTTTTTCCCAACCCTACAGCTTTCATTATATTAACTTACCTGTGCTTTATATCTTCAATTAATTCAATTTAAGGATACATAGACATATTTTCATAGAAGATTTTCCTTTCTATATAAAATAGAAAAAGAAGAGACTATTTCATTTTGCTTAAGCTTTAACTTCTTATTGAAGAAACGCATCGAAAATAAGCTCTATGATAGTGAGTACATTTTGTGAGTAATGTGTCACTTAAATATATAATACTTCAATTTCTTTATGTAAATTTTAATTGAAATCCTACTGTTTCCTTTCTTTCAAACATATAATATTCATATGGCTGTTAAGAAAATGAATTAGGTGAAACAATCATTTTTGTAAAGCTCTTTTTACCCCCCAAGTAAATTCATTCATACTCCTTAACCAAAAATGTAGGTCTAAGAATAAGAAAATCAGCAACAAATGATTTCAACTATAAAACAGAAAATGTCCCTGCTAGGGATCAATTCTCCATGGGTCACTTGTTTTTCTCTACATCTTGCTAGTGAGACACTGGTTGCCCTTTTTTCTAAGATTGTCATTTCAAAGAAGTTTGTGTACACAGAACAGCCTTGGAAGATAAATATAACAACTCCAAAGTAGAGAGAAGGCATATTTACTGCCCATTATACAAAATTCAGTTTTCGTAGTTTCAGTGTTCCCCTCCTGTAACACAATCCACTGCATGTGCTGATGTCAACCAGGCATCTTCAAATCACCCTCTGGAAACTGGGTCTCAAGGGAAGCAGATAAAGAAAATGCTGATACTATGGCTACTACTACAGCTATGAAAAATATAGTCTTTTGTTCCTTACCCAAGAGCCTTGTGTCTTCTGCCAGCATCCATGAAACTGTGACAGGCTAACTTGTTAAATTGCAAGAAGGGCAAAATCTCAAACTCTTCATAGATCTTGACAGTAACCACATATGTTCGTTTTTTCTATTAGCAACCAAAACCCATTAATAGCCTTTAGAGTATATAAAAGTAGGTAACATCTAGATTTTTTCATTTTTCTCTTTTTTTGTTTTATGATAAGATGTAATTTATATCATCAGTTTGAACTTTTTCAAGTCAATTAACTAGCTTGAAATATACCATTAAAATTTGACATATGTAACATAGTGATAAGTGAAAGTAAAACACTTTCACTTTTGACATCCGTTATTTATCAGAGTGACTTTACAGGTATTTTAACCTGTTTCCTTATAGTACTGCGTTTCAACAGAACAACACACTCACTGAGGTTAAGTAATGATGATGCAAGTAAATTCTATATTGTTATTTATATTATTTTTACTTGTTTAGTTTCATTTTTACTTTAAGTATCGTTAGAACTTTAAGAATAGTACATATATATATATTATATTATTATACTATATATTATGTTTATATGTTACATATAAATATAAAATTTGAGAAATATGTGAATATTTAAGCCACATCACTCTGAGCTCCTTTGTTAATTACTTATATAATTGTTCTTTTTTAATGTTAACAAGTAAGAAAGATAGAAAACAAATTCATCATACTCATAATTTTTATAGATTGTTTTATGTATTTCTCTAGGATAGTCACATGAAACTTCTTTGAAAATTTGAATAGCTTTCTGTCATATGCTTTTGTCTGTCTTACCCTCTTCTCCATGATTTAAAAAAAATCCATGTGCTGCACAATTTCAAACATGTATTCCTGTGAGGTAGAGAAAACATGCAGTTTTACATCCTATTTGATACTGTAAATGTCATTATTGAGTTCTGCATACATACGAGCTGCATTATTACAAATTCCATGTCATAGTCATCTGTACTACTATGTTTGATAGAATATCCTCTCCCTGTATTTTATCAACATCAGGATTAATTTGCTGGCTCCAGTGTTGATCAGAATACTGATGCTACTCGGGTTAAAGTTCTGGGAAACATAACAGAGTTGTTTCTATCACCAAGTGACAGAACTTGCCTGAAAAAACAGGTATGGTTTAGTCAATCATTTTTATGCAGTTGCATTTGATGTCTTTATGGTAATCGTGGAAGAAAAAAAATTACAGTGTATTTTCAATCCTTTAAAAAAATTTTCTAGCTCAGTCATCTTTGGATACTGTTAAATGTCTTTCACATATAGTTTCAATATCACTCCATGTTTAGGACTGGTCCCTAAAAACACAGATATAAGTAGGCATGAGAAAATAGACTTTTGGGTATTTATCACAGTAGTATTAGTTGGAGGATATCTGAAGTCTGTTTTTCCTGTTCTCAGACCTAAAACCTCATGGAAAATGCAACGCTAACATCTGTTTTAAATTTCTAAGCAACATGCTAAAAATGCAAAATGTTGGTGGTAGGTGTGTCTAAATTATAGGATATAGCAAAGCTAATTTATATTAGTACTAGTATAGTTCCACTAATTAGATTCATAAGTAGATGGTTAGCTATGATGTTAGCTGCTAGTTGTACAGATAGAGCCATTGGTTGAATAAAAGGCTGAGGGTTTCGATAATTACTCACATGGGAATCAGTGGAATAGTGGTTCCTGTGGTAAAAAATAGGCTAAGAAAACTTTTGTTTTATAGCAAAGGCTAGTGGTTACTGCTAATTTGGAAGCAAATAAGTATTTATTTATCTACTATACATGTGTTTATTTTTAAATTATTATTATTTTCATTTTAATGACGTGGTGCACAATTTGAGGTTAGATACATGAGTGGGCATCATGCAGGTAAAGTTTGGGTATCCTTATTGATGCTATGTGTCTCTCCCTACCCTGGCAGTGTCCCACTACTGCCAATCCCTTTCTTATAGTATTATGTTAAGTGTTCTGGGTCCACTTATGAGTGAGTACATGCAGTACTCAGGTCTTTGTTTCTGTGATAAATCACTGAGTATTATAGACTCTAAATCCATCCAAGCTGCTGCGAAGTCCATAATTTTGTTTTTCTTTATGGTTGCATAATATTTTGTTGTGTATATGTACCACATTTTCTTTATCCAGTCGACTTTTGATGGCCAACACAATTGTTTCCATGTTTTTGCTATTGTGAATAATGCTGCAATAAACAAGTGTGTGCAGGTACCTTTTTTATAGAGTGATTTGAGTTCCTCCGGGTATATTCCCAGGAGGAGGATCGCTGGGTAGTATGGAAAGAATTTATAATTTTAAACAAATCCTGTAATTGCCAAAATTCTTGACTCTTCCCAAGTCTAGTCCTTGGGGAAAGGTGTGAAAACCAGGTCAGTGATTGGTCAAGGCTTACAGAATGGGGCAGAGATTAAGGATGTGATAAAATTAGGGCATGAGACATTATCAACGAAGCAGTGACCAAAGGTCATTGGTTAGATACGGATTTCAGGAATAGCAGAAGTATCCTAGAGTAGGTAAGGACGCCTGGTGCACAAATTACCAAAATAATCTTAGATCATAATAAGCTGTTTTTTGCCATATAAAATCAATGCAAATATCAAAATATTATCTACATGAGCATAACTATATCAAATGCATAGGTAAAGCACAGTGATCAATGTGATAGCTAATTTCAAAGAAGAAATGTCCATTTTGAGAACAGTATCACCTACCTATTAGACGATCAGTCACAAAGCTAACCCTTCTAAACAAGGTCTAGACAATACACGGATTTGTCAAACACTGTATCTTACTCTTTGCTATGGGGCTTATACCTTATAACAGCTGTGTATAATTATTTTAGCTCACACAAACATGTATATTTGTCACAAATTAGTCTATTATTCTTTTGTTTAAAATAATTTATTGAATATTTCTTCTACTTTTGTGGTAATCATTCAATAATGGGTTTCCATTATGGAATTAATAGTTGTTTTTTAGCAACACTTAGATGGTTACACTACCTATATGATTATTTTGTAATAGTTCCGGTTTCAAAAATTACCTAGACTTTATTTAGCATTAATTAAAAAGTTCTGTTACCTTATTATTTTTGTATTGTAAGTGTTAGAATTTGGTTTATTATGACTGAAAATATTAGAAATCAATCACAGATAAAGAAGTAAAGTGAGTCTTAAATTAACTAGGAGAGAAAAAGATCAATTGCAGGATTATAATACTATTGCAGCTATGTGAAAATGCAGTAAAATATGAAAATATTTGGCACCTACAAAGCTAAAAATAATTAAGTAATATTTGACCTATGCTTATTAATGGATTAAATAAAGCTCCTAATTAATCACTAACCATATAAAGATTATTGGATATTTATTTTCTTTGAAGTTCCTTTTGTTCTATTCTGACATTGCATTTTGATTATTATTAAATCAGATTCATAGAAAAAATATAAATGCACAAATGCATACACGTGTAACCCATCTGTAACCAAAATATATAGTAAAATTCTACCACCTTACAAAAATCAATCATGCCTTTCTCAGCTAATCCCAATAAACCACCTCCATATCACTCCTCCTTAACAGTTCAGATTTCAACTCTAGAGTAGATAGCATTGTCCTATAATTTAATGGCTTTATTATATTAAGATGTAATTGAACTACAATTAACTACATATATTTAAAATATACAATTTAATAAGTTTTGACACATGTGTGCATCCGTATAATCACCACCACAATCAAGGTAATGAATATATTCATCATCATCACCCAAAAAGTTTTCTCATGCTTCTTTGTAAACTCTTTTGCATCCCTCTAAGTCCACAGGCAAACAATGGTCTTCTATCTGTGACTTTGTGTTAGTTTTCATCTTCTAGAATTTTATATGAATGAAATTATACAGCATGTACTATTTTGTATGGTTTCTATCACTCAGAAAAAAATTGTTTAGATATGCATCCATGTTATAATGTGCACCAATAGTTCGTTCCATTTATTACTGAATAATTTTCCACTGTATATACCACAGTTTATCTCTACACATTTGAGTTATTTCCAGTTTTTCACTATTACAAATAAAGCTGCTATGAACTTTTGCATATGCAGGGGGACTCCAAAAAACCAGGAATTTATTTTAAAAAATTGTGTATTTATTCTTACATGTTTAAACTTCAGTCTCCTTTAAAGTAAACTGCTTGATGCAATATTCCTGTTGAAATGGCTTTTCCACTGCTCAAAACAGTTTTTGAACTCATCAGTTTTGATGTCTTTTGGTGCTTCTGCCTTTTCGTTTCACCTCTTCCACATCGACAAAATGTTTCCCTTTGATAACTTTGTTCATCTGGGGAAACAAACAAACAAACAAAAAATTAGCCCAGGATGATATTGGGTGAATAGGGAAGGTGGTGCACAAGGGTCATGTTTTTGGTCAAATACTGCTTAACACTCAGTGTGGGCAAGTTTTGTTCGTGTAACGCACCCATCACGAAGTGGGCAAACACGTTGAAAGAATCTCAAAAAACAAACAAACAAAAAGCAAAAGCAAAAACAAACAAACAAAACCAAAAACCCAGATGAACTGCAGCTGAACGCAGCTTCTCACAACACTAGATGATACACTGATGCCCATGAGTTCCTAGAACAATCACCTAGTGGGAGAAGCCTGTACTACAAGGGACCTGCCCTCCAAAAGATAATTCCAGATTTTTTTGGGGGGGAAATCTCTCCTCATACACATCTTTTCATAGACATATGCTCTTATTTCTCTAAGCTCAATACCTGAGAGTATAATAGTTAGGTCATATTCCATGCATATGGTTGACGTCTTAAGTAACTGCCAAACTTTGCCAAGGTGAATGTGCCAATCTACATTCCCATCAGCCAGGTATGAGAGTTCCTTTGTCACATCTTTGGCAACACTTGGTATGATCAGTCTTTTTACTTGTAGGTGTGTAGTTATAACTCATTGGGGTTTAAATTTTCATTTCCCTGATGACTAACGATGTTGAACATTTGTATGAGCTTCTTTGCCATTTGTAACTGTTCTTTCTTGAGCTGTCTGTTCAAACATTTTCCATTTATGTTGGGGTTTTTACTGAGCTTTGAGAATTCTTTATGAATGCTGGATACAAATTTATTACATATATGCTTTGCAAATATTTTATTACATTCTATTGGATTGTCTTCATTCTCTTATAGTGTCTTTTGAAGAACAGAGGTTTATAATTTTGGCAAAGTCAATTTTATCAATTTGTTATTTTATAGGTTGTCCTTTTTGAGTTGTATCTATAAATCTTTACCTAGTCCAAGATCACAAAGATTTTATCTTACCTTTCCTTTCTAGCAGTTTTGGAACTTTGGATTTTACATTTAGATTTGTGATTCATTTTTAGTTAATATTTTTAGATGGTGAAAGGAATGGATCAAAGGTTTTAGTTTTTGCTTGCTTTGTGTTGTGCTTTTTTTGTGTATGTGCTTCCAATTGAACAGTAACCACTAGCTTTTGCTATAAAATAAAAGTTTCTTTAGACTATTTTTTACCACAGGAACCACTATTCCACTGATTCCCATGCTAGTAATTATCAGCCTTTTATTCAACTAATAGCTCTAGCTGTACAACTAGCAGCTAACATCATAGCTGACTCTCTACTCATGCATCTAATTGGTGGAGCAATACAAGTACTAATATCAAGTAGCTTTGCTAAGCCTCAATCACATTTATTATTCTATTTATATTATCTTTTCTCACATTTGCTATAGCTTTAATCCAAGCATGTTTTTATACTACTAGTTAGCCTTTAATTACATGACAATACCTAAGGACCCACCAATCCCATGTCTACTATAGAGTTAACCCTAGTCCTTGACCACTAACAGCCCTACTCATAACACTCGGCCTAGTAATATGATTCTATTTTAATTCAGTTATATTATTAACTCTATGTGTATTAATGAATACACAAACAATAAAACAACGATGATGAGACATTATTCAAGAAAGCACATTCCAAGGATGTCATACACCAATCACTCACAAAGGCCTTTGATATGGAATAATTCTATTTATCGTATCAGAAATTTTTTTCTCTACAGATACTTCTGAGCATCTTACTATTCAAGCCTAGCCCTTACTCCAGAGCTTTGAGGCTACTTATCCCCAGTAGGCATGCACCCTCTTAACTCCTTAGAAATTCCCTTACTTAATGTATCTTCTTGCCTCTGGAGTATCAGTTACTTAAGTCGATGATAGACTTACTGAAGGAAACCAAAAACATATACCCAAGGCCTTCTTTGTCATAATTGCCCTACCTGTTTATTTTATACTGCTTCAAGACTCAAAGTACATTGAAACATTCTTTACCACTTCTGATGGTGTATAGGTCATCAGAACATTATTTATAGCTATGGGATTCCACAGACTGTATGTCATTATTGGCTCTAGTTTTCTCATCTGCTTTCAATGTCAACTAAATTTTTACTTTACATCTAATCCTCATTTTGAGTTTGAAGCCGCTGCTAGATACTGACACTTCATAGATGTAGTGTGACTATTAATGTATGTCTCTATTTATTGATGAGGTTCATATTCTTTTACTATCAGTTAGTACAATTGACTTCCAATCAATTAGCTTTGGTAAAAGAATATTTAACCCGAAAGTAATAAATAACCTAGCATTAACGTTAATGACCAGCACTGTATTAGCATTTTTATTCATCACCATCACATTTCGACTTCCCCAACTTAATGTGTATGCAGAAAAATCAAGTCCCTACAAGTGCAATTTTGACTGAATAGGCTCCACCCACCTACTTTTCTCCATAAAAATTTTCTTAGCAGCCATTACATTTCTCCTGTTTGACCTAGAGATTGCTCTTCTACTTTCTCTACCATGAGACCTTCAAACAAATAACTTAAAGCTTATACTTATTAAAGCACTTATTTCAATTTCCATCTAGCCCTGAAGCTCACCTGCAAATAAATCCAGAAATGACCAAGCTGAGTTGAATATCATAATTAGTTTCAAATATGATGAATGATTTTGACTTATTAAATTATTAACTAATATTAATTACCAGCATGACTTCCATCTGTATTAACATTATTCTAGATTTCATTACACCTGTACATTGCTGAGGTTTCAGCTGGCAAATGATAGCAAGTTTATTGAAATGGCAGATAGCAGCCTATTCCATAGTCAGAGCAGCCCGAGCTGGTCTATAGGAAGAACATCAGTCTTACATCACTGGGTTTTCTTTTTATAACTCTTCAATGATCATATATTAAGCAAGGGGTGGAATATTCTTGGGCTTCCTGGAAAAGAGGTGAAATTTCCAAAACTGGGGCTCTCCCCAAGTTTGTTACTATAAATGAACAGGGTTGGAATTGTCATGGTACTGGAGGATGTGTTATTTAGGACGCTAATGTATTATAATAAGCATAGTATGAAGGGCAAGGTCAGGAAGCAGGCAATTTAGTCGTCATCTTGTTTCCAGCTGGATGTTACAGTTTCCCAACTGCATACTGTTTTTCTCTGTTGGTTCTAAGAAAACCAGGCCATCCACTAGTCCAGAGAAACTCTCTCAGCTACCTGTCCTGAGAAGTTAGCCTTGCTGTCTATCTTGGGAAACTAGTCCTGCCTAACTCTTAACTCAAAGCTTTATAGGAGCAACAGCCTTAGTAGTTACTCATGGCCTTACATCATCCATGCTATTCTGTCTTACAACTTCAAACTACGAACATATTCATAGTCAAAACATATTATTAGCCCAAGGCCTTCAAACACTCTTACCCTTAATAGCAGCATGATGACTTCTAGCTGTCCTCACTAATCTTGCTTTACCATCAACCACTAATTTAATTGGGGAACTATTTGAACTATTGGCATCATTTTCATTATCAGGTTATACTATTATTTTAATAGGACTTAATATACTAATCACAGTCCTATACCCCCATCTATATGCTTATTATAACACAATGAGAAACATTTACCTGTAATATTAATAATGTCAAACTCTTTTACACAAGATAATACCCTAATATATATGCACCTTTTACTTTTACTATTTCTTTTTTTTTAATCAGTTTTTTAATTTTGATATTGTGGGTTACAGTTAAGAGTTAAGTATACAAATGTGCTTTGTTCAGGCACCCTTGTTGATGAGGGGTGTCTCCCGTCCCCAGACAGATATTGACTACCATTAATCCCACCTCCCTTTCCCTCCCCCTAATAGTTTCCCACCACTGTCAGTCCTTTTCTTATGTATTACAATAGATGTTCAAGGTCCACTATATGAGTGAGGACATGTGATACTCAGATCTTTGTTTCTGTGAGAGGTCACTCAGTATTATAGACTCAAGTTCCATCCAGGTTACTGTGAAATTCATGATTTTTTTTTTTTTATGGCTGCGAAGTATTCCATCGTGTATATGTACCACATATTTTTAATCCAGTCCTCTTTTGATGGACACCATGGTTGATTCCAGGTTCTTGCTATTGTGAACAACGCTGTGATAAACATATGTGTGCAGGTATCATTTTTATAGAGTGATTTGAGTTCTTCAAGGTATATACCAAGTAGGGGGATTGGGGGGTCATATGGGAGGTTGATATTTAGAGCTTTTAGGAATAGACACACTGTTTTCCAAAGAGGTTGCACTACTTTGCACTCCCACCAACAGTGTAGAAGTGTTTCCTTTTCACCACACCCTCTCCAGCAACTGTTATATTTTGAGTTATTGATAATTGCCATTCTGACTGGAGTTAGGTGGTATCTCAGTGTGGTTTTGATTTGCATCTCCTTGATGACTAGTGAGGTTGAACATTTCTTCATGTGTCTGTTGGCTGCTCAAATGTCTTCCTTTGAGAAGTGTCTGCTCATATCTTTTGCCCACTTTATAATGGGGTTGTTTGTTTTTTTCTTTTCCACATGTTTGAGTTCCTTGTAGATCCAAGATTTTAAGCCGTTGTCAGACCTGGAGTTGGCAAGTACTTTTTCCCAGTCTGTGGGCTGTCTCCCTGCTCTCTTGATGGTTTCTTTGGCTTTGCAGAAGCTTGTCAGTTTAATGAGGTCCCACTTGTCTATCTTATCTCTTATGGCCTGTGGGTTTCGGGTTTTGTTCAGGAATTGG
>CAUYQG010083327.1:0-13093 GCA_963574415.1 Tarsius wallacei
ATGCTGAAAAAATACAAATGAAAAAGACTATCAAGATGCATGAAAAGAGAAACACCAAGCAAAAGAATGATGAAAAGACTCCACAGGGAGCAGTACCTGCCTATCTGCTGGACAGAGAGGGACCGTCTCGGGCTAAAGTACTTTCCAATACGATTAAACAAAAACGAAAAGAGAAAGTGGGAAAATGGGAAGTCTTTTTGCCTAAAGTTCGTGCCCAGGGAGAAACAGAAGTATTAAAAGTTACTCGAACAGGAAAGAGAAAGAAGAAGGCATGGAAGAGGATGGTTACTAAAGTTTGCTTTGTTGGAGATGGCTTTACAAGAAAACCACCCAAATATGAAAGATTCATTAGGCCAATGGGCTTACGTTTCAAGAAAGCCCATGTAACGCATCCTGAACTGAAAGCCACCTTTTGCTTGCCAATACTTGGTGTAAAGAAGAATCCCTCATCTCCACTGTATACAACTTTGGGTGTTATTACCAAGGGTACCGTCATTGAGGTCATTGTGAGCGAGTTGGGCCTTGTGACGCATGGAGGCAAAGTTATTTGGGGGAAATATGCCCACCAGACCAACAATCCTAAAAACGATGGATGCATAAATGTAGTCTTACTGGTTTGACAGAAGTTTCATACAAGTAACTCCTTCAAATTATTGACCACATATCAGCTGGGAAAACCACCTTTACTGTGATGTTTCTTAAAACTACCAAAGAGCCTTACTTGTCTGTAGTGATCGAGAAAACTGTTTATTAAATTGTAAAAAAAAAAAAAAAATTTAATGATCCATTAAAAACATTAAGATGTAAAAAAACATTAAGATGTAAAAAAAAACATTAACTTGTAAAAAACATTAAAAAAAATTAAAATGGTCCCATTTCACAAATTGGAAAAAAAAAAAAAAAAGACACATGCTGCCAAAACTCACATTTCACCTGAGCATTCAGACTCAAAGCTCTCGGTCACCCATTGGGTAGAGCTGGGGCTTTCTCACTCACCTTTGAGATCCCATGACATCTAGCATGATACCTGGCCCAGTCGGTGCTCAACTCGTGTTTGTGGAAACACTCCTTTCTTCACATTAACTTACCAGCCGACCGGCAGCAAGCCTGGGGTTTGGGCAAGTTTCCAGGGTGCCCTCTTACCTCCGCTTACATCTTTGCTTCGCTGATGTACCTCTTGTTCCTCAGATACCTAAATACACTGTCTTCCCAATGGGCTGCATCAGATATAGTCTCCCAGGAGAATTTGTTTTGAAACTATCCGCAGTAACAGCCTTAAGAGCCTTCTTGACCGTTAAAGGCATTTCAGACCATGACACAAGGTGGGGGGATTTGGGGATCTGAGGCCTACCATGGCCTATCTTATTGGGGTTGGTCACTCAGAGCCTAATTACCCTGATACCCAAACCACACTTTTTTTCACTAGCAGTCTGACCTTGTTTTACAGAGGAGGCAGAAAGGGCCAGTCACTGACTGTTGCAGAGGCAGCAGTCACTTCTCTAAAGACGTTTCCCTCCATTTCCTTTTGTGACTCAATTTTACATGTTGCCTGGTCCCATTTTTTCAGCCAAATGTTGACTTTTAACCTAAGGAGGGAAAAGGCTGGCGTGACAGCATCACAACAGTATCATAAAGTTTGGGGTCAGAAGACCTGAGTCCAAGTCTCAGCTCTGTGGCTAAGCAGCCCTCTGACCTGTTCACTTCCCAAGTCTGCCTGAGTCCTGGCTGAGGAAGTGAATTCTATTGCCCTCAGGACCCTGAGCTAAAGGCTCAAGTGAAACCTCCAGGGCCACACACCAGTGTTTGTCATTCCTCGGGCTTTCTGATCTCTTTGGCATCAGGAGTTGTGTGATTTCACGACTCTGGTAGCAACAGTGAAAGGTCTCCAAATGGATACACCATTTTTAGATAGCCCAGATGCCACCAGTCAGAGGCCATTGAATTTTTTTCTGTGGTAAGACTCAGAGCCATACTTGAGTCTTGGTGTCTAAGTTGTGCCACACTAAGGTCTCAAGTGGCCTTATGTTTCCTTATCTATCTGGATATGATAAGCTCTCATAAGAGGAAAAACAAGGGATTTTTCATCATTACCATAGCACAAGTTCCTCAGAGCAAGGACTTACATCTTTCTCCCCTTTTCTAGAGAGCGCTTAGTAAATGTTAGTGAAGTGAGTGAATCAGTGGTTAGTATCTTATGCCGTTTAGGCCTGAGGTCATCAAAGATGGCACATTCTCATATCCCCAGGGGAATGTTTTCCTTAGCAGTAATTCCAAATGCCAAGAATTAGCAATGCAGTAGCCCATGGCCACCACCCAAACAGTCAGATAGCAGCAGCACTGCTTGCTTCTCCTTGAGAGCTTATCTGTTGTTTAACAAATAGACTGAGGCCACAGAGATGTCCTAGAGCAGGGACATTCTCTGGCAAGGAAGCCCCTGATTGACCCCAAAGTTCTGGGGCCACCTTGCCTCTCTGGACCTCCATTTCCTTATCTATAAAACAAGGGGTCAGCCACATGACCCCTGTTATCTCTGTATCTGCTGCCCAACATTCTTACCCCTCAACTTAGGTGCCCCTCCTTCCTTTCCCATGCCTTTGCCCTGCGGTCTTCTCTGGCTCTTTTCTTCCATGTTGCCTTGGCCCACACACTGGTACCTGTAGACTTGAGTACTCAGTGATAAACTGGGATCTCAAGGAGGCTAGGGTGTAAATGGCCAGCTTTGGCCACCTTCTCTAGCTCTTCTCACTCTCTTTAGAGCCCCAGACTCATTCTGAGAATCTAAGGAAAGCTGTGGAAATCCACTCTGGAGAAACACACTTGGAAATCAACATGCAATGCTTTGAATACAATACTGGGTTTCTGGACCCCCTGAAGCCTGCCCAGAGGCTCGCTGGGCCTCTGCCATGGAGGGCTCCAGCCCAGGGAGTGCATATGGAGTGCATGCATGTATAGACTACTGTTTTCGCTCTCAAATTTAGTCAATCTACAACACCCTAGCCACTCTTACAGGCTCTAAGATCATGGCAAAATGAGGTTCTTGCCCTTAAGGAGTTAATTGGGGCAAGACAGAGCCACCCATATGATCATAATATAAGTTAGACGCACAGTGTTCAAACAGAGGCATAAACTACGGGAAGAAGAGAAACCGACTATCCTGGGAAGGTCGGGTATGGCCTCATGAGCGGGCCTTGAGGAAGCATTATTCTGCAAGACATCAAGTTGGAGGAAGGGCACTGGAGGTAGAGAGCATGCAAAACAAGTCAACAGGGAGAAACTCAAAGCTGCCCCTGCATCCCTGCTAGCACCATCAACTTGCCTGGGTCCAAGGGGTCCCTCTCTCACTGTGTTCACTGCTACATCCCTGCCACAGTTTCTTCGTCAGAAAAACGCGGGAAATAATGTTTCCCGATGTGGTTACTATGAGGAGGATATGAGATAAAGCACATCAGGGCCTTATCAGAGTATCTAGAACATAATAAAATTTCAATAAAAATTATTACTCGGTCTCCAGCAAGAGCACAGCTAATAAAGGACAGTCCTGGGAATAGCTGGAAGGAACAGAGTCTCTGGATTGCAGTTGTGCCTTCCGGGGTCACTAAAGAGCTGTGTGCCTGTGGACAAGTCACCATATCACTCTTGGGTGCCCGAAGGGCTCTGGGGAGTGGGGTAGTCTGTAAGTTCCCAATATATCCCTCTTGTCACAGACATAGTAGGGATCATGGGAGAGACATTGAGGTTGCCTGAACACAACTGTGGACTAGTTGACATTTGCCTCCAGTGCCCCTTCTCGCCCACACCTCTTTTCCTGTGCCATTTCCCCACATTTTCTACCCACCCACTTTCCTTTGTCCTGTCAGAGGAAATTATCTCAGCAAAATGTTCATATCCAGGGGCTAATCCTTCAACTTGTTCTCCCTCCTGGATATTTTCACGTCAACACATACCTGAAGCAGTTCTTGGGAGGGCATAAACGACATGCTTGGCATTCTCTCAGCCCTAAGGCAGCCTGCAGTCTAGTGGGAGAGAAGAGTAAGCTTGGCACTGCTGACAAGCACAAAGAGATATATATTAGCACAGAGATGTGGCCGAAGGAGGCTTCATGTGAAATGTGAAAGAATAATGTTTCTTATTCTTAATTATGTGCTCATTTGCAGCTGAAATTTCCTGTTAGCCGGTTGGCTGCCTCTGTTTGCCCAAATTTTAGGGAAGAAGGAGAAGGATAGGCAGAATGTTCTACAGCTTGTGCTCCAGTATGTTTTCAAGAAGACTGAGGAAGGGGTGGGACACACCAGCAGTTAGAATACCTTAGCAGGTAGACTCTTGGAAGAACATTTTCAGTTCCAAACTTCTATGTCTATAGCTTCTTTGGGCAGACACCCCCTCGCCCCTCTTAGTTGCTGCTTGGTAAGGGGAGGGAACATGAACGGGTATTCTGAAAGCCATTTCCCCAAACTGTTGGTTGCCTCTGGTTTCCTCCTGCTCTCATAATACACTGTTTCCAGGTGTGGAACCTTCCTGGATTTTGTCCCATCTTTGTAGGAATATTCTGTGCTGTGTATGTTTTGATCTGCTTCCTTCATCAGACTGAATTCATCAGTTTTTATGCTTCCAGAATTTCTGAACACCTTCTTATTTTATGGTTCAGTGGAGGAGTTAAAAAATATCTCATCTATCCATTTCAGAGATTTGGGGTGAGAAAGTTGGGCTGGAATATGTGCCTAGTCCACCATCTTGAACCAGAAGTTCACTGAGGATATTAAAAATAGATTTCTGACAGCAATTTCAAAGAAGAGGTTCTGGTCATGTTTTGGTGATATCATGAAAGCAAGAAATTAGTCTGCACAGGAGAATCATGTGTTTGACCACATAATGTCTGATGTGTTAGTTATTCATCAGTCACTTGGCTCTGAGGCCAGATTCTGTGACAATTAAGCCTCATTTTTGCTGTCAGAAGGTGCTTTAGCCCTTACATGAGAAGGGATCTGGAGTTGGATATGGTCAATATAGGAGGCGGCAGGGGCTGCAAAATGAAGAGACACATCTGGAGACCCAGAGAAGCAAATGTAGGCCAGCCATGGAGGAAGGTGACCTAGCTGGAATGCAAGGGAAGTGAGCAGAAACACAAATACATGACAATGGCTTCCCAAAGAATGGAGAGAATAGAGAACACAGGAGATTTTGGTTAGGCATGAGAATCCCAATAAAACAATCACATAAGCAGAGTAAACTTGTAAGAAGGCAATGAAAGAATCCTCTTTTTTTTTTTGGTCACGTGGCTAATGTATAGGTACTAACAACTCTGGACTAATGAATGAATCCTTAATAAGTGATAGAGACAGTTTGAAAAAGGTTCTGAATGATCTGTGATCGATTGGAACTTGGGAGTAAGATACAGTCAGTATTGCTCTGGTTTTATCACATTATATTGTAAATGTGGTGGTTTTATAGTGGGGGGATGATTCACTCTCCAACTCTGCATCATATTGTGTGACTTGGGGCAAGTTACTACACCACTTTGGACTGTCAGTTTCCTTGCCAGTAAAATGGAGATAATAGTACCTTCCGTGCCTTGAGATAACTTAGCTGAAATATCTATATACATGGTAAAGTGATATAATGTAAATGACAGGCATAATTTGGCCTGAGGCTCGCTCTAACTCTCCTGGAGTTTAAGAGAAAGAGTTAACAATCTAGTGTTCCTTGAAATAGAGAGAGAAAAAGTATTCTCTCCAACCCCAGGTAAGCAGTTGAAGTATCCTTGCCAAGGCCCTAAACTGCCATGGCCAGTGGACCAGACACATTCCCCAAGTGACCCATCTCTTCACCGAGGAACTTCCTTCTGTGCTAGGTACCATGCCAGGTGAGAGCAGCATGAGGAACATGGCAGACAAGACCCTGTGTCTCTAGAGTCCATGACTCAGTAGTAAAGACAGGCATTGACCTAATTCTGAAAGTGAGACAAGGTGTATCAAAGAAAGCTGTGGCATCCCATGCCACAGTATGTGACAGAAAACTTCTTCCAAATGCCAAGACAAGGTCAGGTGCTCCCTTAAGCTGAGTCTTAAGGATGAGTAAGTGTTTGCCAGGGGAAGAAATGACAAAGGGGTGACTTATTCAAGGGAACAGGAACAGTGCATACAAAGGCCCTGATGGTGAAGAAGGCAACACTCCTACCAACCCTCTTTCCAAACAATGCAAGTCTTATTCAGTAATTGGGGGCAGACACTATTTGTCCTAAGGGTCCCTGGAATAGCTGGGCAGTTAACTCCTACATGGTTTCTTGATCTGCTGGGTATGGAAAGAGGAAAGGAGGGTAGTCCAGTATGCAGGTGAGCTTGCCTGAATAGACCTTTTCACTATTTCTTATCAAAGTCATTTATAACATGAAGAATGGGTGACTAATGTGCTTGCTAAATAGCTCTCTGTTTGCACTCTCACTGGTGCTATAGGAAGCAGCTCTCGAACTATGGAAAGCATCTTCCTGAAAATTAAAGCTTCAGAAATGATACAGTTGTTCAAGCATCTCAACTGAATTCAGGGTATCATTGCCCAGTTTCTGGGACTCCTAGCTTTGCTCACATGGAACCAGGCATTGAGTTCATGTTTTCCACCAACAAACAATGGACAGGAAAGGCAGTATCTCTGCATCACCATGGCAGAATCAGAAGTAGGCTTCCCTGAAAGAAGTGTTTCTGTGCAGTTTAGTAATAAAGAACATTGGCTCTACAGATCCTGCTCTTCAACCCATGCCCCAACTTGGGAACATCTGAAATGGAAAAAAATAAAGATAAACTCCTCTGCAGATTTAGCTACACAATCTTTAGGTCTCATGAGAACTTTGCAAAGAAATCAGGAAACAAGTTTTAACAAACTATATTTATGACGTTTCCCTTTCTAGAAATCGGAGGGCAGTCAATGGTTATTCAGTCCACAGCTCTAACCTAAGAGTTTGGGAACTGATGCATATACGGGAGAAAGATATAACCTTGACACTCACCCATGTGTGCAGCAGGGAAGGGGTAGGCTCACCTCTAAATATTCCGGTCCAGTGAAGGTCAATAAAGTGTTGTTAAAATGGTACGTGAAAAATCCCAAATATACCATTTAATAGACCTATAACCTTGGTTGGGCAAGTTACTTAACTTCCTTGAGCCTCTGATTCCACAGCTATGTAGTGGAGGTAACATCTACCTCCCAAGGTGGTTGTAAGGATTTGAGAGCTCATTTCCACAAAGCACCCAGTATAGTGTCTAACACACTGACTTTTCCCAGAAACTAATAGCTAACACTACTGGTAGCATAATACCTTTCAAAAAACAAAGACGTCAAGAAGGAGAAAAGCTATTTCACTAAGAACTATGTTTTGGAGAAAGACATATAGTCAGATGCGGGATGGGCAGTCAATGAAGAATCACAGGTCGGTCAGCCCAAGACAGTCCCAATTTATGCCTGTTGTCCTATAGCCATTATTAATAGCAACCCCTTAAATCTCAAAAGTGCCCTGGTTCAGATAGCAAATTTTATGATCACTTAATTACATGTGAGTCTCAAGTGTGCTTTCAGCAGCAGCCATCTACTTCTCTCTGCCTGCAGCACCAACACTGCCATGGTTGCTACTATGAAGAGCTCTCACGGCTGCCTTTTGTTGAGTGTCAAGTTTTACCTTTTTACATCTAAACTTCACAACCAGTCCCACAGAGTAGATTCCATTCTTATATCCATTTTACAGATATGGCTTGGCAAGATCAAGTAATTTGCCCAAAAAGTTCATACTTCACCAAGTGTAGACTTTGGGGTGATGTCCTCAGTTCACTACACTTCCAGGCTAGAAGTAATAACAGGACTCAGTAGGCCCTCCATTCTGGGGCAGGGCAGAGCAAGGTGAGGGGTTGATGATCCAGTAAAGATGAGAAGAGCCACTCTGGAAATTCCCTTAGCAATAAAACTGGTCTTCCATAATCCACAGGGCATGGACCATGAACACCTCTGAGAAGAGTGACGCTCATAGGACTGTGGGCTCTTGGGTTGACAGCCAACAGGAGCTTTGCCTCCATGTCATGGCATGAGCGATCCAAGCAGGCCTTGGCTTCTTGGACATCATGCTCCAGTGCCTGAGCCCCGGTCCTCAAGTCAGTCCCACACAGCACTGCTTCCATTGCAATGTTTTCCTCCAAATGTTATTTCAAAGTGCTGAGCCACATAAAAACAGCAGCAACATGTGAAGGTCAAGCATTCTTTCCCTGATTTTTCACAGTGCCTTGTAGAATACAGTAACATTCAGTCTATGGATCCTAATACTACTTGAAGATCACAACAGGAATTTTGTGTTCAAATGTATACATATTGGTACATGTACACACATGCATATGTTTATATACGTATATGATTATAATAATAGCTAACACTTACTGAGCACTTACTCGGTGCCAGGCAATATTCTAAGCACTTTGTAGGTAAAAATCTCATAAAGGGAGGTGCTACTATTGGAGTCAAGAAAGAAGAAGCAGCTTGCCCGTGTCACCTAGCTACTGAGTGGTAGAACAGGACCCAGAACCATATTCTTATCCTCTTGATTGCCTCTTGCTTCCTTCTCTCTTCTCCTTTGTGGTGGATAGCTAAAATTCATATATTCCACCTACTTCCAAAGGACTGGAGGCTCCTTGAAGTGGCACTAGGTAGGACTCTGGGGCCCTGTCAGTGGGTGAGACTTTGTTTTCCTCCTTTTAGCTTGAGCTGCACACTTCCAAATCACAGTTCCTCCTTCACAAAGCTTACAGTTGTCCCCAAGCTGCCTTGTCTATGACACTGTGCACCCATTGTACATATTTGGTGACATTCCTAGCATGTTTTTACTCTAATGTAGCCCAAGTGCTTGTTCAGCCTTTATGCGTGTGATTTGACTATGTCTGTAAATTATGTTTCCCCAGTCTCTTCCCAGCAGGATCCCTACAAACCAATGCCGTACATTGAATGTTCTAGAAAAAGGATCCACATCCCAGAGGATCAACTTTGGAAAAGTTGCCCCTTCAGCAGTGCTTGGGCTGGAGTTCAGGCCCCCTGCTCCCACGCTCCTTCCCCGCTCTCCATTCTCCACCATCGCCCTGTCTCTAGCAGAAGAACTAAGAGAGGAAGTGCACAATAAAGGTATACTAGAAATGCTAGAAATATCACCAAGGAGGTCCAATGGGTGCTCAGTGTAGTACCTGTTGCCTGAAATTCTAAAGTAAGGTTTTATGAAATTGTTACAAAGATTTACCAAAACTAAAACTTTTATAGTGGTTTTCTTTTTAAAACATAAATCTGATCTATTCAATTAGAAAAGTTTAAATCCAAAAAAAAAAAAAAAAAGGGAGGACAGCTTAAGTGAATGACTAAATATCCAAGAAAAAAAATTGAACACAGCAAATGCTGCTCATGACAAATTTGACAAAAACTTTAGAAAATGGGAAAGTCTTAGGAAGAGGTAGGTTGAGTATCATGCCTCCATCCTCTACCATCGTTTATAAGCTGTGGTAGTTTAGGCAAATCAGGAAATCTCCCTCTCACTGTGCATCTGTAAAATGAGGTTAATGATCTCCCACCATTCAGGGTGTGATACGATTATTAGAGGAGACAATGGGTAGCAAAAGCACCCAGAGAATTGTGAAGTACTGGTCAGAGTTGGGTCTTACTGTGATTATTATCCCAAGGACATCTGTCAGTCAATCACCAAAGCCAAAAAATTTTTTTTTTGCTTAAAAAATTATGGTGTATCCATTATACATTGATCCTTTTCTGGCATACATTATGTTTAGAAATAATTGGAGATAGCTGTATCATTCCATGTGCAAGAAAACATGGTTTAAGAACCCAGAGAGAGCCCACATGGTGTTCAATTCTTCAGTTTCAAAGGATTTGAAAGGGAGATGAATTGAACACTGCATACAGCTTCCTTCTAGAATCAGCTCCTTTGCTCAGGAAGGCTTCATAAGGCTTTCCTGTAGAGTTGTCATGGTTGGTGGGGGACGGGCACAGTCTTACCAGGGCCAAAGAAACCAGTAGTGATAGGACAGTTCTCTAAATGGAAAGTGCTAAACCTGGGAACTAGCTTTCATTAACATCCTTAACAATGAGTCCAAAGAGGGAGTGATGGTCCAGGTGCCAGGACTGTAGTAGAGTTAAAGCTCTTGAGAGAGAGAGAGAGAGAGAGAGAGAGAGAGAAATACCAGACAGATGGGAAGAAACTACAGGAAGCCAGTATGAGTGGGCAGAGAAGAGGCGAAGACGGGTGATGCATTTTGTGAAAAAAGTGATCCAAATTATGTTTATGATTCATTCATTCACTCACTTTCCTAAAACCCTGAACTCCAGTTAAGTGCAAGGCATGGTGTTAGGATTCCAGTACTGGGGGGAGGGCCATAGGTGGAAAGGATACTAAGAGAATATTGTCTGTGCCTTTAAGCAGCTTATGACACAGCTAGAGAGAAAGACTGAAATACAGATAAAAATAGCAAGGCTTTATGTGACCAGTTCCACAGAAAAGGAATATGCAAATTACCAGGTAGAACAGTGACATTGGCTACAGCAAGAAGCTATTGGTGACCACAGCCAGTTTCTGCCAAGTGGCGAAGCAGAAAGTTTCTGCAAAGTGGCAAAGCAGGAAACCAGAATGGAAAGGAGAAGAGACGAGAAGGTGGCAGCAGTGTCCATGCATAACTGTCAAAAAGCATAGTTGTGCGTGAAGAGTAGACAGAATGGGTGCTGGCTTTACAGAGGTGTGGAGTTAGGGGAGTTTTCTCTTGCTTGGCTTTGTTTCTAATGAAGGATTCTAGCATGTATTTGAAAGTTGAAGAAAAGAATCCAGTAGCAAGAAAGAGGTTGAAGATTTGGAAAGGAGAGGGTACAGCTAATGGAACAAAAGCCCTGACGAGGGAGGAAGGGATAGGATCCAGGGTGCCTATGGAGGGACTTGGCTTGGTTGGAGGAGGCACATGTGTCCATTATATCGTGGGAAGAGAGAACAGGTACAAATGCAACTAATTTTCCCTTTCAAACTTCTTCTCTGGGATTACTGGGGTTGCAAGCGTCCAAATTCTGAGGAGAGGATATGAAATCCTAATTGTGAAAGTGGAGGGAACTTCCCAGAAAAGCGTGATAAAATGGCTAGGCAGTATTGAGGGACCAGATGAGATTAGAGAACATGTCAAAATGTCTAGTTGTGGCATCTTCTCCAGGAATCCTCACCTAGTCAGGCGATAGGCATGAACAAATCCAGGGGTCTTTGCCAGGCAGGAACAATTGAGAGGTGAACAGAGGATTGAGTCGTATATTTAGGGCCTGACAGAAAGAACCAAAGGCTCTGAGCTAGAGACAGAAGGAAACGAAGATAAGAGGAAGTTCATGGACACAGCGAAGTGGGGGAATGATTGGCTTGGAAATCTGAGGCTGGAGAACGACTGCAGGGAGGGGACTTGAACAAAGGAACTGAAAGGTGGGGATGAGAGAATGAGATTTCAAAGGAGGCACAGTTTCTGAAGAGGACAGGGTCCCAACTGTGACCATGAAAGAGTGTGCTGAGTTGGAAGGACAAAGAATACCACTGAGGATGCAGTTGTCATGAAACTGAGCAGTCAGGGTGTTTATTGGATCAGTCACAAGGGCGTTTAGTTAGAATAATGGCAAGAGTCAGGGCAGGGAGTAAGACCCTGAGAAAGATGCTAAAGCCCTCAGTGGGTGGGAGAGACAAGATGAGTGGGTGGACAGTGTGAGATCCTATGGGAGAGCTCAGGTTTTAAGAAAGAAAGAATAACAGTCAAGGGGGCAGCAGTGGGATGCCTGAAGAACACCGAGAAGGGCTCCCCACACTCAAATTGGGGGATTTATGACTGAACACATGTCCTCCACCAGAGAGGTAAGCAGGGAAAATGGAGTCCTCAGGGGTCAGCCTAAGCACAGTGAAGAGAGAGAATGGGAAGGATCACTAGGGTAGAAGAAGAGTTTCATGGAGCTGGGGAAATAGGGAACGGGAACCAGGGTGGGAGTGCAGGCCTATAAAGGAGTAGCAGTTCCTTGGTGATAGCTAAGACACACTTCTCAGTGAAGACCGATGTTACTCGACATCCTCAAATGAGTCCCACCAGTAGCAGTTTGTATATTTCATGGGGATCAAGTTCACCCCCACATTTGGATGGGCGCGGTTTCCAGGTCATGGTGTCTGAGACTCTTTGAAGGTTTTTTAACGTCACTTTAAAGTTACCCAGATGATAAATTACACACAAAAAGATGTAGGTTTGGGTCACCAACTTTACAAAAAACAACCCATAATTCTATTACATCACATAATATTTAGTAGACATATTACATAAACCCTGTTTCTTACAGGATATTACATATTACATAAACCCTATTTTCTTCTGCCTTTCCAGTCTCTTGCCCTGCCACTTGCCCTACACTCTGCCCAATTATATCAAACAAATCGCCCAAGCACTCCGCCTCATTCAGGCTTCTGAAAGGGTGTGTGTGATGTTCCAGTGTCGCCTCCCAACCTGAATCCCACCTTCTCCTGGGCTGGGGGCAGGCCAGCTAGTGTTCCATGTCCTTTCTTCCCTTCAAGAAGTTGACGTGGTTACCCTTCATTTCCTCCCCTAAGTCAGATGAGCACTTTTCATTGCCTCAGGGAAACGTGATGCAGAGGTAAAAAAATTTTTCCTAGCTTTCGACTTTCAAAATCCCGACCCTATGGGGTATACAAGGTTTGGCCAAAATAGTGGCATGGGAAAAATGAATGGGAGTAGATATAAACTCTTCTCAAGCTGAAGGGAGGTGGGAAGGCTGAGGCGGGAGATGGTTTGCTGGGTACAGACCTTCTGGGATCTCGTTTCTTTAAGGGGTCTCTGTGGGAATCCCAGCAAAAGTCTGCATTGCTTTTTTTTTTTTTGAGTTGGAGTCTCACTCTGTCTCCCAGACTGGAGTGCAGTGGCCGCTCCCGGCCACCGCAGCCTCGACCTGCTGGGCTCCGGCAATCCTTCCGCCTCAGCCTTCCAAGTAGCTGGGACTATAGGCGCAAACTACCACGCCCGGCTAATTTTTGATTTATTGTAGAGATGAGGTCTCG
>CAUYQG010083328.1:0-13890 GCA_963574415.1 Tarsius wallacei
ATCCTGCCTCAGGCCCACGGCCTGGCTGGGTGTCACAGTGGCAGTGGAGTCAGCAGCGCTCTCAGCAGATCTTGCTTGGAGAAGCTTCAGAGTCTGAAGTCGTGGATCACCTCCGGCATGGGAGGGGTGATCTGTAATGGCACTACTGAGGCGGTGGCTGCAGCGGCTGCTCTATCCGCAGCTTCAGGCTGTCCAGATCGGCGTGATATCTCAGCAGCAGTGACCACCGAGTTCCGCGTGAACAGTGAGCTGCCAACGATGGGATCTGCAGCCCCCGGAGAGACAGCTAGAGGCTCTCTGTGTTCTTCCTTGCGGAGCGTCTCACAGACCAGGCTGTCCCACCGCCATCTTCTCTCCCCCCCCAAGAGAAATATCTTTCTACAGACTTACAGCATTCCTTTCTTTAGAAGTCTTCTAACCATGTGAAACAATTAATTTTTCTTATGTCCACAAAAACCTTTATTATCCTATAAAATGTTGCTTATCCTCAAAATAAACAAAGTACTTGACCAATGACACCACTGAATTTGATAAATTATTTCACAGGTATCAAATTCCAAATTATTGCTTTATCCTTTTAAAAAACCAATTAAGGCACTACATAAAGGGAATGTAAGAGTCCCTGAGATTGAAAGGAATTATTGTATTATTAAGGGAAAATTAACATATAAGCATTTTATAATTTTATTTTTCCACTTTTTCATTCTTTGTGTTATCTTCTCTTTCATTACTTTCAATGAAAATATGTGACAAAATGCCCAAAAGATTCCATGGCTATGGATTACAGTAAACAAAAAAACAATAAAACCCCACTTATTCAAAACACAGTATACTTTGGGTTTTGAAATACTAAGTTACCAACTACATTTACACAAAAATAAGGTTTTAACTTGGTATATAGTTTTGGAGGTTTAAATTATAAGGCCACATTTGCTTCTGTTCTTATAATTTGATGAGGATTTAACGTAAGTGTTTTTTGTTTATGAGTGTCAACTCTTTTTCATTTGATGTTCATACATTTCTTGTGTTTTAAGAATAGTAGGTCCTCATAGAAGATTTGAAGTAAATTCAATTATCCTAGATTTATACTAGCAATAGCTTTGTATAAGTAGAAGAGTTCATTAAAATGTATATGTTGATTGAATTTTTTGTTATACACTCTTCAAAATATACTAAGTATAAAATTGATAATCTAGCATAATATCAATCTGAGTAGAAAATTTTTTTTTAAGTCATGATTGTGTTATGTTTAATCACACAGGAGTATGTGTATCACAAGGGAAATGAGATCAGTCTACATGGACATTTCAAGCAAGGTCTACAATTATTCAGTGGCCAATGTGATATTTAGTTTTCCTGTGCTTGAGTTTAACTAGCTAAACATATCTTCTGACAAACTGTTTCAGTCCCCTGGCTTCATATGCTTCAAGTTAACATCTTTCCACTTTAGATGACACTATGAGTTTTATATCTCAAAATGTGATACTCTCTTTCCCAATATATCTGGAATGTTAAATAAATTACATCAATGACCCATAATTCAGTTTTAAAATTCTCTTTTATTTAAAAAGATAGTAATGGATTAATTAACTGAGAATCTGAACAGGGTTGAACAAAAGATCAAACAGTGGAAAATAGCATTATATGAACTGTTGAGGTGTTAATTGTATCATGAATGAAACATTTAATTTAAATACCTCTTCATATGAATGTGACTTTAGTATCTTTCCCATCCCTAACTCGTGGATTGAGTTATGTTCAACTCAGTTTATTCTCACTAACCACCCCATTTTCTGAAGTGATTGATGTTCTATTGATGATTGCTTACAGTGTCTGCTACATTTAAAAATAAATATATATTCCACTCACTAAAATAATAATATGGCAACTGAAAGGCACATAACAACAACATAACCTGCAGTTGGACTCGAAACAAATGCTTACTACAGTAATCCTGCTGAATAATTGAATAATCAAATTGAATCAGCCACTTGGAATTGTATTTTAAAAGTTTGATTGTTTGAATTATTTTCATTTTTCACTTGAGTTGTTTTTATAGCATCAACCAATTGAAAGGTAATGCACAACCAAAAGAAAATATTTAGGCTAAAGAGAATGTATACAGAAAGTCAGAATTGTCTGGGAAAATTTTCCCCATTCTCACATCTGTGAACACAATTATGAAAATCAGTAAGTTCCAACCTGTTTAGTATAATGTAAACTTTTTTTTTTTTTTTTGAGTTGGAGTCTCACTCTGTCGCCCAGACTGGAGTGCAGTGGCACGCTCTGGGACACTGCAGCCTCGACATGCTGGGCTCTGGCGATCCTTCCGCCTCAGCCTTCCAAGTAGCTGGAACTACAGGCGCGCACTACCACGCCCGGCTAATTTTTTTGATTTATTGTAGAGATGAGGTCTCGTCAAGTTGCCTAGGCGGGTCTCGAACCCGCGGGCTCAGGCAATTCATTCACCTCGGCCTCCCAAAGCGCGGGATTACAGGCTGAGCCACCGAGCCCGGCCATGTAAACTTTTACCAATTGCTTTTCTAATGCTTTTTAAAACAAATTTCCTAGTCTGTTAAAAAATGCATTTAAAGTATTGTCAATAGATTATTCAATAAGTAAGTTTTTAAAGATTATTTTAATGCATAAATAGGTTAGGAGTGTAGTCATATTCATCTGTGTCATAATATGCAAAACGATGCTGTAATATAGCAATTTAATAGCTGAAAAGTTATTAAAATTCAAGTGCAGAGTAGCAAACATAATTTGATCAGAAACTTTATTTACATTATTTGAATAATGACTTCAAATGATTTAGAATAAAATAGTTTTCCTCTTGTTCATTCAATACCACTTGGAATATACAAATTTAGATAAAGTTATAAATGACTCTATGACTACACATATAAGAACAAAAATTTCCATTTTTTGATGCCATAGAAGCAGTTTGTTGTTACTTAGAGTTGAAAAACATAGCAAATTTATCTTTCAAATTAATTATGTAATACTAGTAGCCTTATACAGGATGCAAGTGCAAACAAAATTGATTGTGTCATTGTTTCAGTGCTTCCACATTTTGAAAGTAATTCGAGGCAAAAGAATAAAATATCTAAAAGCCAACTAACACCTGCACAGAAAAAAGGCAATAGAAAAGTTACATAAAATACAAATAACTTCTACTTAAAAGCATTAGAAAACTATGGAAGAAACAATGTTCAGAAAGGTCAGTATTCTAAAGAAAGAATTATTGAGAGATTAGTACACAATCTGTAGATGCTTTTACCACAGGAGGATATTGCCATTAATGGACTGAGAGCAAGAGGCTCAAAATTCAGTCTTTGCGCAAGCACAAAATTGTTGCTGAGAAACAAAGATACAAAGTATCTGTCAAGATCCAGAAACTGAAGAGAAAATTGAAGGCTTTAAGGCACATAATCTCAGTAAGAAAGGCAAAACAGAAAACTGGGCTTTGCATACATATGAGTTTTCTTCAAGAAATTTGCCAAATTCTGAAGGTACTAGTAGCATGGCGCTAAAATGCTAAGCTGAAGTCATTTGTACAATGGTGTAAATTTTTCAGCAATTTATTTTGCTGAGAAGAGGAAAAGGAAAGCTCAGGACCATTCAGGTAAAGGGATTCCAAATACCATACCAGGTTCTCAGTTCCAAGGTCTAGACTCTTGTCATACTAGTTGGAAGTCTACATCCTGACATCCGTGTCCAACCAGAAGTATACCAAGCCTCACCAAAAGTTCAATGAAGCTCTTATTTAAATCAGTCCATATTCAAATGAAAGAGAACAAGCCCCATTCTCTCTGCTTAGCAGAAAAAATTGGAAACCATGTGTGCAGGAAAATAATATCACCTGGAGTTTCTAACATTTTCTTATAGCTAATAATAAGGAGGAAATAATCATGACAATTATAGTCCTCCTTTTTGTAACTGGTCACATGGTCATGACTAGTATTTGTAGCTGCCTTCTTCTGTAATATATTGTGTATTTCATTTGCCTTCAGGAAGCACCTCAGCTGGTTGTCCTTGTATACCTGGCAGGGTAACAAAATCTTCATTCCAGAAGGACCTGGGCCAATTGTAGTCCTGCTTGAATTGGGTTATTGTACTTCTCCATAATCTAAATAACAGGGCACAGTAAAGATAAAAGACACCTTAAGGGATCTCATACATTCCACATATACCCTTCATCACCTCTTTTGTAGGTAGTAATCCAATTTTGTCATGATAGTTAAGATTAATCACCCTAGCCAACAACGTGACTCCTTTCTTAGCCTGTTGACTCAAAGGCATGAGAAGGCCAAGGTGATCAAGGGTCTGTCTTAACATCA
Organism: Tarsius wallacei; assembly: GCA_963574415.1. Taxonomy (NCBI): domain Eukaryota; kingdom Metazoa; phylum Chordata; class Mammalia; order Primates; family Tarsiidae; genus Tarsius; species Tarsius wallacei. The sequence continues at coordinate 4,344 of CAUYQG010083328.1, forward strand.
AGTTCCATGAAATCGTTATTGTGTCTTCTGGTGGGAGCACTTCTCTTTCTGGAACGAATACTTCTAGGCCAGCAGAACATAAAGCCACAGAAACAGAAAGCAAAAATTTTGCTTGTGTGTCACTAGGGATAATAATGAGTGATACCATTCCAATTTCTGCCTGGACTCTCAAATCCTGTTGATAAGGTAAACGGCACTATGTATTGAACACTGATTTAACTGAATTGGATTCAATTCCATTGAAAGAAAATTCTCCCAGTCGGCAGCTATAATGAAAATATCATAGACTGGATGGTTGGTTTAAACAACAAATCTTTACTCATAGTTCCAGTAGTTCTGAAATTAGGTTTCTAGTATGGTCTGGTTCTGGTAAAGGCCCTCTTCCAAGTTTGCAGATGACTTTTTTCTTACTATTTCTTCACATGGTGGAGAGCAAAGACCAGAAAAACAAGCTGTGGTTTCTTTTCATATTTGGGCACGAATTCCATTTGTCTTAGTTCATTTTGGCTGCTATAACAAAATATCTTAGACTGATTCATTTATAAATAACAGAATTTATTTCTCACAGTTTTAGAGGCTGGGAAGTTCAAGATTAAGACAATGACAAATTTAGTGTCTGATAAGGGATTATTTCTTTTTTCTTATTATAAAGATGTGGGGTACAATTCAGGGTTAGGTATACAAATGTTGATTATTGAGGTACCATTGTTGATGAGGTATGTCCCTCCCTCCCTTAGCAGTTTCCCTCAACTGCCAATCCCACTCCCCTTCCCCTGACAGTTTTCCACTACTCCCAATCCCTTTCTTATAGTATTATAATAATTGTTCAAGGTCCGCTTATGAGTGAAAATATATGGTACTCTGTATTTGTTTCTGTAATAGATCACTGAGTATGGTCTACTCTAAATCCATCCAAGTTGCTGTGAAGTCCATATGTTTGTCCTTCTTTATGGCTGCATAATATTCCGTTGTGTATATGTACCAATTTTTTTTTTATTCAGTCCAGCTTCGAGGGGCAACATAGTTGTTTCCATGTTTTCACTATTGTGAATAGAGCTACAACAAACATACACATGCAGGTATCTTTTTGTAGAATGATTTGAGTTTCTCTGTGTATATTCCCAATAGGGGAATTGCTGGGTCATATGGAAGATCAATTTTCTAGTTCTTTCAGAAATCGCCGCACTGTCTTCCAAAGAGGTGCACTAGTTTGCATTCCCACCAGCAATGTAGAAGCTTTCCTTTTTCTCACATCCTTGCCAGCATCAGTTGTTGTTTGTTTTATTAATGATGGCCATTCTTACTGGGGTTAGGTGGTATCTCAATGTGGTTTTGATTTGCATTTCTCTGATGATGAGTGAGGTTGAACACTTTTTCATGTGTCTCTTGGCTGGAGGGCTTATTCCTTATAGATGGCGCACACTTGCTGTGTCCTCATAAGGTGGGAAAGTCAGAAGGAACAAAAGTGCTATCTTCAAACTCTTTTCTAAGAGCACATTCCATTTATGAGGATGGAACGCTCACATCATCAAAGTCCCCACCTCTTAATTCTATCATATTAAATATTAGGTTTCAGCATATGAATTTTGGGGGAACATGAACATTCAGATCACAGCACCATTTGTGGGGGCTCCACTCGCATTACCTAATAATTTCCAAAAGTTCCACCTCCTAATCCCATCACATTAGGTATCATGATTTCAACATATTAATTTTAGGGGGGACACAAATATTCAGTCTATAACACATGATGTCAGAAGTTGTGATAGTAGAAAGTTAGTGTCTGGGAAAAGACATAAGAATGATTCTAGGCACAGGTAATCTTGTTTTATTATCTTATTTCTGTTCTGGTTACATACATATAGTCATTGTAAGAAAATTCTTCTAATTTAACACTTATGATTTGTGTACTTTTCAGAATAGATATTAGAGTTTAGTAAAAGTTTTCTTCAAAAAATATTTCCAAGGGGAAGAACTTCTGAAGCAAAACATAACAACCTTGACATACTGATATAAGCCATTGCATTAACTGATGTATGCACACACATACATAAAAGCATATTGACATGTGTAGATGAAGACTGGCGTAATCAATGATTGAGTCATATATTTGTGTTCATATATGATTTCAGATGTCCACTTTTCTCAATCATATTTTTGGGCTAGGAAATATACACAAAAATGGTAATTGTGTGGGCTACAATAGTGCTGAAGTCTAATCAATTCTACAGAAATTACAAGCCACCAAAGAATCCAGATCTTTCAGCACAGTAACTGAAATTTAAGAAATTAAAAGTTTTCCCTAACACTTAGAGATCCTTGATCTTTCTGTTTAATATCTTGAACAAGCTTATCTACTACCAGGAACTGGAACAAAGGAGATGATAACTAAATATAAGAAAATTAATCCTGTTTTCGGAGAACCTTTTTATTGTTGGAATTTGTAAATAATGTATAATACATAATTGGTGGCACATTAGAGAGTAAATATTACAAATATTAACTTTCTAATAAGGTCACAATAAATCTTGATTAAAGATATGTAAAACCAGTTGTTAAATATTTAAAAGAAAAATACGTAGAAATATATATCCATTAAACTTGAAATTAGAATATGCAATACAGTTATAAAACCCAGGCAATAAAAGACTTAAAGTTCTCTGATCCATTTGAAGTTAATTTTTGTGTATGGGGATAGATAGGGGTCTTTCTTCAATCTTCTGCATGTGGTCAGCCAGTTTTCCCAGCACCATTTACTAAATAGGTTCTCCTCTCCCCATTGGTAGGTGGTGGAGGCTTTGTCGAAGATGAGTTGGTTGAGAAATTGAGGTTTTGCTTCTGGAATCTCAATTCTATTTCATTGGTCTATATGCCTCTTCCTGTACCAATATGAAGCTGTTTTTATGATTGTAGCTCTATAGTAAAGTTTGAAGTCTGGTAATGTGATACCTCCTGCTTTGTTTTTTTTTTTTTTTTTTTTGCTGAGGATTGTTCTGGCTATTCTTGGTCGTTTGTGTTTCCATGTGAATTCCTGTGTTGTTTTTTCTGGGTCTGAGAAGAATGTTGCAGGTAATTTGATGGGTATTGCATTGAATCTGTAGATTGCCTTAGGTAGGATGGACATCTTCACAATGTTGATTCTTCCAATCCATGAACATGGGATATTTTTCCATTTGTTTGTATCCCCTTTGATTTCTTTGAGCAGTGTTTTGTAATTTTCTTTGTAAAGGTCTTTTATCTTATGGGCTAAATGACAAAGTAAATGGCATCTAGACTAAAGCTGCCTTGCTCTTGTCCCAAGGATCCCCTGTCAGAGTAGGGGACTCCAACAGCAGGGAATTTGGGGCATAATACCCGGGGTTGAGTTGAGGAGGATGGAGGATGAAGCACAGTTGTGTCTCCTGGTGCAGAAAATTGTGCAGAAGGAATGTATCTTAGGGGCTTCTGGAGAGTGTACATGTGTGTCTTCTAGATGGTCTGTACTGGGACACCTGCTATACCGGGGCATTGGCTGTGAGCACTGTGATCCAGGAAAGCATCAATGATCCCAGGGAGGATTACAACAACAGCAGCCAGATAAGCAAAAGGGTCTTGTCCCTTTCCTTCACTCTTGCTTTGCCACTTCATAACAGAGACATTGGAGCCGAGGGGAGTGATGTTAGCAAGACGGCAGAGTAGGACACATTAGCTTTCATCCCTCCCCAAAAAACAAGTGGACAGCTATTTACAGAAAAGGCTCAAGCTTTCAATGAAGAATAAGAGCTACCCAGTGGAACAAAAAAATGAAGAACAGTAGCACAAAAAAGATAGCTGGAGAAATCGGCATCCTTGAGACATCTGGAGATGGCCATGGTCCCCAGAAACCTTCTCTGCAGATGACACCAGTAGCTTTCTCCACTAAAGTAACCATATCATGAATCTTCCAGGTAGGGAGATGCTGCAGTGCTCCCCATGCTCTCTAAGAAGAAGTCGTTGTGCCATATTTAGACTAAGGTCATCACCTCCCTCACCCTGTGTGTGTTGCATATCCTGGAGCTTTGGACAACCCATGCATGCCTGCACTCCAGACCCTGGCTCTGTGGTCACATCTCATACTCTCACGCCTTAAACACTGGAGTCATCACTGCAGCAAGCTAGCCCCTCCCTGGGCTTTGTAGCTGACACCACTCTTTGTGTCTCTGTGATTGCATTCCCAGCTCTGCCACCCCATCATTAGCATCTACACCTCAGACTTTGGAGACACTGCCCACACCTTGGACAAGAATCACTGTCACTCTGTACATACCTATATTCCAGACCCTGACCCTGTGACTGTTCCATGAGTGCCTGAACTATAGGCACTAGAGCCATCACTGCCATCACTGCAGCAGACATGCCTGTGCCCTGATCCCTGGGGCAGTGATGACCCTGCATATGCCCACACTGAAGACACTGAAGACACTCTCATCCACACCTACCCATGTTCCCCCTGGCACTGTAGCCACTCCATGGGATTACTCATCAAACACCAATGCCACCCTCACCGTGAGCCAACATGTAAGCCAGAAGTGGTACAAGAGGCATCACCTTGGCCCTTAATTTCCAATACAAGAAACAGAGATCAAGGGAACCCTAGCAGCTTTTGTTACCAAAGATTCCAACAGTCCTCTCCTTCACTGTAGATACTCCTATCCTTAGCCACTGAGGACTCCTGCAATCTTCACTGATGTCAACTTTAGCTGACAAAATAGCATGAAGACTATGAAGACTATACCTCTGCACCCTTACTGCAGCCATAATCCATCTAGGACTCTCACATCCACCTGTAGGTGAAGGTCATTCTTCACTGAAACCAGTCCATAAAGTATGGAAAAGTTCATCAAATGAGTAGACATCAATGCAAGGCAGCAATTATGATAAAAACAAAAAAAAGTCACTATCAAAGGACCACAATAATTTGTAGAATAGGAAATCTATGAATTGCCTGAAGAATAATTTAAAAAATAATTGTTTTAAGAAAGGTCAGTGAGTTATAAGAAAACACTGATAGACAACTTTTAAAATCAAGAAAACAATATACATGAACAAAAAGTAAGTTCAATAGAGATAAATTTAGTCATGAGTCACTTAATGATGAAGATTCATTCTAAGAAATACATCATTAGGTGATTTTCTTGTTGTGTGAACATCATAAAGCATACTTACAAAGACCTAGATTGTATAGCCTACTACACACTTGGGCTATATTGCATAGCCTTTGGCTCCTAAGATATAACGTTGTACAATGTTTTACTGTACTGAATACTGTAGGCAATTGCAATATGATGGTAAGTATTCATATATCTAAACATACAAAAGGCACAATAAAAATAAGATTTAAAAGATAATGACACACCTGTGTAGGGCAGGTATGTTATAATTTTATGGGACCATCATTGTCTATACAATTCATCACTGGTAGAAATGTTCTTATGCAGCACATTACTGTAATTAAAAGAGAACCAAACATTAATTCTGGAGCTGAAAAATACATGAAATGAAAATGAAATCGAGAGCATAAACAGCAGAAATCAAACAGAAAAAAAAATCTGGGAATTCAAACACAGTATTTAAAAAATCCAGTCAGAGAATTTTTTTTAAAAATGTAAAGAAATGACGTCTTTATGAGACACCATAAAAAAGTTAGCATACACATTATAGAATTTTCAGAAAAAGAAGGAGCGAAAAATTTTTTTTAAAAACCCTCAAAAGCTAATTTAAAGAACTAATGGCTGAAAACCTTCCAAATCTGAGGAAAGATATGCACATGAAGCTCAAAAGACTTCAGTCAGAAAACCCAAAGAAGACTTCACAAAGACATATCTTAATCAAATTGTCAATAATCGAAGACAAAGAGAGAATCTTGAAGGCAGCAAGAAAAAAGAGGTTTCTCACACACAAGGAAACTTTTATGAGACTATCAATGTATTACTTAGCAAAAACTTTGCAGGTCAAGGAAGAGTGAGATACTTTCAAAGTGATGACAGAAAAATAAACTGCCACCCAAAAATACATTTTGCAGCAAAGCTGTTCTTTATAAATGAAGTATAGATACTTTCCTGCAAAAACAAAAGCTGAGTAAGTCAGTAAGTTCACCATCCTTAGACCTTCTTTATAGGAAATACTAAAGGGAATTCTTCAATATAAAATGAAATATATAAAAGTATATGGAAGTTTAAAACTCTGTGATAAAGTTAAGTCTATAGTCAAATTCAGTGTGACCTAATACCGTAATAGTGATATGTAAATCATTTATATTTTTGGCACAAAGATTAAAAGATAAGACTATTAAAAATAACTACAGCTACAATAATTTTTCATAGATATATGAAAAGAAGTAATTTGTGACATCAAATACAAAATAAGGGAGGAACTAAAAGTATAGTTTTTATATACCATCAAAGTTGTTAGCAGCTTAAAATTGACTGTTGTAACTATAAGATGCTATATGTAAGACTCATGGTAACCACAAAGCAAAAACCTATACTAGACATACAAAAGAAAAAGAGGGCATAAAAACACGACTATGAAAATTATAAAATCACAAAGGAAGACATCCAAGAGAAGAAAACAAACAAACAAACAAAATTTACATAAGTCAGAAAATAATTAACAAAATGGCAAACATACGTCCTTATCTATCAATAATCTGGAATGTAGATGGATTAAATTATCCAATCAAAAGACATAACGTGACCAAATGGATAACAGATTTTTAAAAAGAAGATCCAACTATATGTTGCCTACAATAGACTTACTTTGACTTTAAGGACACACACAAACTAAAAGTATAGGTGAAAAAGTAAAAAATATTCTAAGCAAATGGAAACCCCAAAAGAGCAGGGGTAGTTATAAGTATATCAGATAAAATAGTCTTTAATCAAAAACTGTAAAGAGAGACAAGGAGAGTCATTATATAATGATAAAAGTCACTTCATGAAAATGGTATATAACTGTAAATATATATACACCCAACAACAAAGCAGCTAATATATAAAGCAAATATTAATAGATATAAATGGGGAAGTTGACAGCAATACAAAAATAGTAGGGAACTTCAATATCTCACTTTCAGCAACAGATAAATCATTCAAACAAAAGATTAGTATGGAAACATTGGGTTTAAGCTATGCTTTCCTTATTGATTTGTTATACATAGCACTGGAAATTTTAGCCAGAGCAACTAGGTAAGACAAAGAAATAAAAGTTATTCAAATTAGAGACGAGGAGTAAAATGTTCATATATACAAAAAACTGTAAAGATTTCATCAAAAAACTATTATGACTGATAAACAAATTCATTAAAGTTTCAGGATACAAAATGAACATACAAAAGTTACTTTTCTATACATTGACATCAAACAATTAAAAATATTAAGAAAATAATCCCATTTACAGTAGCACCAAATAGGATAAAATCTTTAGGAATAAAATAGCTAAGGAGGTGAAAGATTCATACAATAAAAACTATAAAACATTGATAAAATAAATTGAAGAAAACACAAATGGAAGGATATCCTCTGTTTGTGGATCAAAAAATATCAATTTTGTTAAAATTTTCATTCTACCCAAAATGATCTACAAATACAATGCAATCCCTATCAAAGTTCCAATGACAGTTTTCACAGAAATGGAAGACATAATTCTAATATTCCTATGGAACTGCAATAGACCACAAATAACGAAAGCATTCTTGAGCAAGAAGAACAAAACTGGGATCACCACTTTTCCTGATTTTTAAATACATTTCAAAGCAATAGTAATAAAAACAGCGTGATACTGTCATAAAAGCAGACACAAAAGCCAATGGATGAGGATAGAAAACCCCAAAATACACCATATAGATGTCAACTAATCTTTTGCCAGAGTACCAGAAATACATAATGGGGAAAGAAGAGTCTCTGTAATAAATGGTGTTAGGAATACTGGATATCCACTTGCAGAATAAATAAAATTGGATCTTTATCTTATACTATACACAAAAATTCACTCAAAAAGGATTATAGTTTAAACCTAAAACCTTAAAACTCTTAGAAGAAAATAGGAGACATGCTCTATAACATTGGTCTTGGCAGTGATTATTTTGGATATAACAACAAAAACTCAAGCAACAAAAGCAAAAACAAAAGTAGGACTATATCAAATGAAAAAAACAGTTTCTGTGCACATCAAAGAAAACAGACTAAGAAGAAAGCCAGGTACAGTAGTAGCACACACTGTAGTCTCTACTACTTGGAAGGCTGAAGTGGGAGGATTGTTTGAGCGCAGGAGTTTGAATCCAGCCTGAGCAACATAGCAAGACACTGGCTCAAAAAACAAACAAACAATGGCAACTCATGGAGTGGGAGAAAATATTTGCAAACCATATATCAATAAAGGGTTAATTTCCAAATATGTAAGAAACTCATAAAATTCAACAGCGAAAAAAACCGAACAAGCTGATTTTCAACTAGATGAAGGACTTTAATAGATATTTTCAAAGGAAGGCATACAAATGGCCAACAGGAGTATGAAAAAGTGCTCAACATTATTAGTCATCTGAGAAATGCAAATCAAAAACCACACTGAGTTATTGCTTTACAACCATTAGGATGGCTGTTATCAAAAAAGTCTAAAGAAAGTATGTGTTGTTAAGGTTGAAAAGGGTTTTTTTTGTTTTGTTTTTGAGTTGGAGTCTCATGCCCAGGCTGGAGTACAGTGGCACGCTCATGGCCTCTGCAGCCTTGACCTGCTGGGCTTAGGTGATCCTTCCGCCTCAGCCTTCCAAGTACTGGAACTACAGATGCATACCACTAGGCCCGTCTAGTTTTTTTGTGTGTGTGTGATTTATTGTAGAGATAAGGTCTCATCTAGTTTCCCAGGCTGGTCTCGAACCCCCGGGCAATCCTCTCACTTTGGCCTCCCAAAGTGTTGGGATTACAGGCTGAGCCGCCGCGGCCAGCTGGATGGGGAATTCTTATACATTGTTGGTGGGAATTTAAACTGACAAATGCATTATGAAAACAGTAGAGAAGTTCTTCAGAAAAGAACTACCTTATGATCCAGTAATCCCACTTCTGAGTATACATCCAAAGAAATTAACACAACTATCTTAAAGAGATACTTACACTTCCATGTTCATTGCAGCATTCATCACAATAGCCAAGATATGGAAACAGTCTAAGTTTTCACTGACAGATGAATGGATAAGAACACTATGTATACTCCATATACAATGGAATATTATTCAGCCTGAAAAAAGGAGGAAATTCTGCCACTTGTGATAAAATGAATGAATCTGGAAGATACTGTGATAAGTAATATCAGCCAGACACAGAAAGACAAATTTTGGATGATCTCGCTTACATGGGGAATCTAAAAATTTGAACTCATGGAAGCAGAGAGTAGAAGGGTGGTTATCAGGAGTCAGGAGGTGAGAGAAATGGGGGGGGGGGGGGGCGGGATTTTGGCCAAAGGGTGCAAAATTGCAGTTAGAATTTAGAACTTTTTACTAATATTACACAGGAATGTATAATGAAGACTGAAAATC
>CAUYQG010083333.1:0-28129 GCA_963574415.1 Tarsius wallacei
GGGGGGAGCCTGAGTGGGGGCCAGTCCGGAGTGGACTCACAGGAGGAGGTCCAAGGCTCACCAGGAAGTCAGCAGCGATCTTAGCCTCAGCATATCCTGTGTCGAGGGGTGGATCACCTCAGGCACAGGCTGTGGAGGCGGCCACGGTTCCAGGACCACAGTGGCGTTGAAGGTGTCTGGCCGCAGCAGTGACAGCGACACGTGTCTGGATCGTGGCTGCTACCAGGCCGAGCTGCTTGTGGTGGCAGGGCGGGCCGACCAAGCCATTTGCGGATGCGGCGACGGGGTGAAGCCAGGCCAAGCCGCTCACGTCAGCAGCGTGAGCCCGCGGCGGCGGCAGGGGTGGGGGTGGCGGCGGGGGTGGGGGGGGGGCTGGGGGGTTGGGGCGAGCCGCTTGGGGTGTTGGCGAGCCGCTGTCCCACTGTGATGATCGTTGGCAGCGCCTGTGGCGGAGGCTTCTACTGCCGGTCTGCTGTGATGTCTCTGCGGTGTTAGTGGCCGAGTTCCATGTGGGGAGCAGGCTCCCAGGGAGAGAGTCTGAGTCTTTCTGTGTCCTCCTCTGCGGAGGTCTCACAGACCACGCTGCCACCGGGTCGCCATCTTGGCGGAAGTCCAAGATTGTGCTTTTAATTTGGGTCTCTTCCTGCTTCTTGTTGGTGTATAGGAATGCAACTGTCTTTTGCACATTTATTTGTATCCTGAAACTTTGCCAAAGTCCTTTATTAGGGCAAGCACTTTTTTGACAGATTCTTTTGGATTTTTGAGGTATAAGACCATATCATCAGCAAAGAGGGATAACTTGACTTCCTCTTTTCCTATTTGAATACCCCTGATTTCCTTCTCTTGTCTAATTGCCTAAGCTAGGACTTCCAACACAATGCTGAACAAGAGGGGCGAGAGTGGGCAGGCTTCTCTTGTTGCAGTTTTCAGGGGAAATGTTTCCAGTCTGTCCAATTAACAGTATGTTAACTGTGGGTTTATTGTAAATGGCACTTACTATTTTGAAGTATGTTCCTTCTATACCTAGGTGTTTGAGGGTTTTTATCAAGAAGGGATGCTGGATTTTATTAAAAACTTTTTCTGCATCTAATGATATAATTATGTGGTTCTTGTTTTCACATCTGTTGGTGTATGTAATTACATTTATGGTCTTGCAGATGTTGAACCAGCCCTGCATCCTGGAGATGAAGCCTACTCGGTCATGGTGGATGATTTTTGAGATTTTTTTTGAACCATTTTGCTAGAATCTTGTGGGGGATTTTTGCATCTATGTTCATAAGGGATATTGACCTGTAGTTCTCTTTTTTTGTTGGATCTTTAACTGGTTTGGGTACAGTGTGATGTTAGCTTCGTAAAATGATTTGAAGAGAATTCCATCTTTCTCAATTGCCTAGAATACTCTCAATAGGATTGTTATCAGTTCCTCCTTGTATGTTTTGCAGTATTCTGCTGGAAAGCCATCTGGTTCAGGGCTTTTTTTTGTAGGTAGTTTTCATATGACAGAGTCAATTTCCTGGGTGGTTATTGGTCTATTTAGTATCTCAATGTCTTTTTGTTTCAGCCTGGGGAGGTTGTGTGATGTCAGAAAGTCCTCCATTTCATTTGGGTTATCAAGTTTGTTTCAATATAGGTGTACATAGTAATCTCTGATAGTCTTTTGTATTTATTCAGGGTCAGTTGTTATTTGATCTTTTGCATTTCTGATTATACGTATAGTTTTATTTCATTTCAGTCTGTATTTTAGTTTCAAATTGTTATATTCTATAGTTCACTATCTGTTGATTCAGATTTTATAATAAAATTATAATTATAAGCATTTATTATTTTCTAGATATTGTCAAAACTGTTTTTCATACACAGATGCTTCTCAGATTACAATAAGGTTACATCCCTATAAACCCATCATAATGTTGAAAAATCATCAATTGAGCCAAGGTAGATCTGAGACTATCTTGTAGTATCTCATTTTATAAACTTCTAATTTATTTATATTTTATTTTCTTTTTAAAAGTCTCTAAATAAAGTAGCTTTAAACAATATAAAATAACAAGAAGAAAATAGCACCTGGGAAACCAGAGAAATAAACAAACAATCATAGTAAAAATAAACTGAAACAGATCTGAAATATATGCTGTGAAGTTTTGTACATTCATTAGAGATATACATCAAATGACATTTTTGAATTTTTAGCAGCCAAGTATGGGAAAGCAGTTGATGGTTAGCATGGAGATATATTTACACATCTTAATATTATAAAATAAAATCAAACCAATTTCCTGGAAATGCACAGTTTTTCTGGTTATAGAAATCTCAGACAATAGTGATGTTCGGTCCTAATGCTTTCACTGTAATTTTTGAATTTAGAGAATAAGATTTACAATTCTTGATAGATACTACCAAATTTCTTTCCCAAATCTAACATTGGGTATTGTCACATGTCTTCCAATACAGTAGGTAGAAATAGCTTCTCTTTTATTAATTTCTTTCATTAATTCCTATTTCTTTTATTGTAGCAAGATTAAATATTTTTTCTCATTGTGTTTACCTGTAGTTGCACTTTCTGGTTTATGAATTTCTAATCCTTTCTGTCTGTAAAATTGTTGAAAAGCGGTTTCCTATGGAGGAAGTTTGGTTCATGGATCTCTGACTTTGTCTATATTGTTAAATATTTTATGGTTTGTTAAGGCCGTAAACTGACTAAACTGAGTTTTCACAATGGAGGCATTTTATCTAACTCCAATATTCTTGATTATGGCATGATTCAGTCCTTTTTTTGTATGTACATTTTTTAGTAGAAATATAACTCTGAATTCTAGTGTGCTCCTGGTTTTAATATATAATATTTTAATATTTAATTTAAAGTTGAAGAGAAAGAGAGCAGATAACAGGGTGACAATGGATGGGGGCATTTTGTTTATACAAGCCAGACAGGCCTTCTATAAACTTGAAATCTAGAACTGGCTTGCACTGTAGATTCAAAACCTTTTTTTGATTGTATTTCAATTAAAGAGATGAGAAATGTGTTTTTACTCATCCTATGCTTTGGTGTAGCCCACCAGTAAGAAAGCGATTATCTAATTCTCTTTATCCTTTTTCCTCTTGCTAAAACATTCAAGAACCATATTAGATCTGTGATTTAAGGATTTATTATGTTGACACACTATTCTTATCACCTGCTTTTTTGTGTTGTGAGGCTTCCAAAACGATTTAAATCATCTGTGAAAGTAGGTGGTGATTTTTTTTTCATTTAAGTTTTTATGTTATATGAGTTAGGCTGACATTTATTTTAAAAACAAAACAGCACGCTTTCTAGCACTGCCTTTAATCAGACAGTTCCCCTAGCATGTGGCCTCTCTAACCCAGAGCCGCCTTTTAGGATGCACTTTTGAGTGTTTTGCAGAGGGCTGGGCGCAGTTGTCTCCGAAAGGTAACCTGCTTGTTCTCCATCATGGCGGCTGCATATGTCCTGCCACATGCCATGCACACTCAGACTGCTGGAGTCAGGTGAAAATCGCCACTGCCACGTGCTACCACGTGTTTCCTGGAAGCACACATTTGTAAAAATTGAAAATAAAAAAATGACTAGAGCCAAATACAAGGGGGTAGTGGTAAAAACAAAACAAAACAAGCAAACAAACAAAAAACAACAAAAAATGCAAGCACATGAACATCAATCCAGCCTAGGCCGTTAGAAGACTAGTACCTAATTTTTTTGCTCCAGAGTTTGATGGAAATGAAGCATGTTGAAAAACCTAGGGATAGAACAAAACAACAAAGGAGAGAATTTGAATTCCTTAGTTTGAAGAGAAGGTTGGAAGGTTAAAGACTGTCTTATTAAAGGAATTCAAGTTATAGGGAAGTTTTGTAATTGAGTCAAAACGAATTAACCTTTTTCAAAGGCAATTTTGATTTCTGTTCCAAAGTCTTTAAATAAGAGCAAATGGGGGGCACTGAATAGGGGGAGGGTGAGGGAATGTCTGTGAGCCCAGGCAACTTCCTCTGGGATTTCTTTGATCGCTGGTCATGATGGTGCCCTCAGGACTTCTCAGTCTCAGGTTTGCCCTGCTCTTTCCTTTCTGTTTGTCCTTTTGCCATCTCTATTCAGAGTGAAACACTGTCCTGACAAAGCTGTCCCATGCACACTGCTGCAAGGAGATACTCAGAGATTGATACAACTGCTTTTTGATGTTAGAATGAGAAAAGATCAGTTTCTCAGAAGTCACCAAGCACAATTTTCATCGGGTCTAAAGCAGGAATAGCAGACATTTCGGATAGTGATGGTTGTTAAACACGAGAAAGCCTTTGTGAATGGGAGTTCTGCATCCCTCTCCCTGAATCAGGGCGGCTGGCTTTACCCGTTCAGAGATTCTTGAAAAATAAGAAGTGCCCCCAATGACTCACCAAATGTGTCATTCCAGTTTATGAAACAGGCTCAGTATCCCTTATCTGAAATGGTTGGGCCCAGAAGTGTTCCAGCTTTCAGATTTTTTCATATTTTGGAAAATTTGCATACACAAATGTGATGAGACTTAAGTCTAAACAAGAAACTTATTTATGTTTCATACACGCTTTTTGAACATAGACTGAAGGCAATTGTATACAATATTTTAAGTACATTCCCTACAGGATGAAACTGGGTGTTGAGTGTGTGGAATTTTCTACTTGTGACATCAAGTTGGTGTTCAAAAGTTTTTAAGTTTGGAACATTTTGGATTTTTTGATTAGAAATGCTCAATCTGTACCCAAGCATGTTTCTACATTCGAGGTTTGTAGGGCTCTGGAAGATACTGTGCTCTATAGCTTTCACCAAATTTAGTTTTAACTTGACACTTTTAGTTTGAAATCTAATCTGAGCTTCAACATTGTTATTGTCAAGATTATTTTCTGAATAAACAAAATATGCTTAAAGAGTAACAGAGAATTTGATTTTGGAAAACAAACTTCAATTTTCTCACTTCTCATGTTAGATAAAAATTAACTACACCTTAATAATTTTTTTTTTTTTTTTGAGTTGGAGTCTCATTCTGTTGCCCAGACTGGAGTGCAGTGGCCACTCCCAGCCACCACAGCCTCGACTTGCTGGACTCCGGTGATCCTTCCGCCTCAGCCTTCCAAGTAGCTGGAACTACAGGCGTGAGCTACCACACCCGGCTAATTTTTTGATTTACTGTAGAGATGAAGTCTCGCCAAGTTGCCCAGGCAGGTCTCGAACCCACGGGCTCAGGCAATTCACTCACCTCGGCCTCCCAAACAGGATTACAGGCTGAGCCACCGAGCCTGGCACTTTAATACTTTTTATTTGTAGTCAGTTTTAGCTACTTACTCAATTAAATAATATGAATTTTATCATAGAGTCATTTTGAGTTTAACATACATAATACTAAATGTTTTTCATGTTTTTGATATCTACTCATAAAGCTATCTAATGTTTACTATTGAATCCCCAAAGACCATTGTGATGTTAAATTTTATGTGTCAAGTTGATTGGTCCAGGGGATGCCCAGATATCTGGTTAAACATTATTTCTGTGTGTGTCTGTAAGAATTTCTTCAGAAGGGATTAGCATTTGAATTGCTGGGCTGGATAAAGCAGATTATGTGGGTGGGCATCCTCCAACCCACTGTAGGCCCAGGGATAAAACAAAAAGATTGAATTTCTTTTCGCACTGTTGCTTGAAACGACACATTGGTCTTCTGTCCTTGGGTTGGGACTTACAGCACTGGAGCTCCAGAACTTCAGGCCTTTGGACTTGAGCTGGAATTTACACCATCGTCTTTTCAAATCTCCAGATATAGATGGCAGAATATGGGATTCTCAGCCTCCATAACCACATGACCAATTCCTTACAATAAATATCTTTCTACTTGTCTCTCTCTCTCTCTCTCCCTCTCTCTCTCCCTTTCCCTCTCTCTCTTTCTGTCTTTCTTCCTCTCTCTCTCCATCCTTCCATCCATCCATCCTCTTCATGCCTACCAAGAAATCTGATTAATGCAAACCATCACAAAAATCTGTCGATTAGGCAAAGCTTAATGGACATGTGGCAGTGAGTAAGAACAGCTCTTGATAGAGTCTTCGCTGTGTCTCAGAATGAGAAGTAAGGGAAAGATATTTACAGAGTTTGAAAGCCTGGGCTTGGTGATTTTTAGGGCAGACCTTGCAAGGTTGGGAACTTGTAGGGATTTGTCAAATTTAGGACATAATAGCTTTGGATTTGTAGATACAGCAAGATGAGGATCTTTTAGAGAATCTAGATGAACAAGCTGTTAATCTTGATAAGCAAACTCTTTAGTTAATACGGTCTTATCTTGTAGAAGCAGGTATTTTATGGAGCAATAAGCTATTTTGCTTGGTCTCAGCATTGTCTAACACAGGAATAAGAAAGTGTGCCTGGCCCTAATATTAACAAAGGGCAAGGACTTATGTTGGCTTTCATTTCTTGATTTTGTATTTAATCTCTTAGATCAGTAGTTATAAAATAGAGGAGCAAAATTATTAATCGTCATTTATTAAAAACAGTTGGAAATTCAATTTTAAGATGTCTCATTTTTTCTTCATACTAAAAGGGCAGATTAGCCCTTATTTTCACATATCCTTTGCCTAATATTAGTGATTCTATTCAGGTCTCCAGCTAATACAATATTTTAAATCATAGTGTAAATTTTTAATACATGAATTCTCTATTTAATTGTGCTTAAACCAAATGCCAAACCTTTTTGAAGTTTGCACATCCTAAGTTGATTTTGAAAAGTATTCATTAGATCATGATTGAAGATAGTGTAAGTACTAAGAATAAAACTAGGCAAGGAAATGTACTTACATAAAATTTACTGAATGGTTATTTCTTATTAAAACAATATATTTTTTCATATGTTGCTAGAAAGAGGACAGGATGTAAAATAAAACCTATAACTCTAAAATACTGACCTGTTAATAGAAATAATACTTCATATAATATAATACTGACTACAAATATCTTGAATTAATATTTAAATATTTTAATGTTAGTAGAAAAAAATCTTAAACATCTGTTCATGGAAAGAATAAATGAATAATTATACAGACATGTAGTTATTATAATTGTGTTCATGAAAACTTCTAGAATTATGGAAAATTGCATTTGGGATAATTCAAGTGTAATAAAACCAGGAAATCACATTTGCGGTATGAATAACCTTGTGGTAGACATCATCAGTTGCCTGCTAAATATACAGCTTATTCCATTTTATTTATACTGATTTGTTTGAGGGAGGGAAATGCCAGCTGAATACTATCTTGACCCAAATATCTCTAAGATAGAGGTGGACAAATGGTATTCTGTGGTGGACTTCTGAGAAACTTTTATTTGACTGACATAAGCACTGTCCCATCCTCTTTGATGCTTCCTCCTTCTTCTTGTGTGGAATGCAGGGAATAGTTACCTTGCCAGGATGAGACTGCCATGATGACAGAGCTGTGATGTAAGGTTGGAGAAGTAGAAAGAGGAAGGTGGCGTGGACCCAGGATGTACTATAGGAGCTGTGGGCTGCTTATCTCTGTACTGCTCATTGTGCTAGGACAAAACAAAACAGCAGCACAAAATCTGGAAAAATTAGAATAGCCCCCGTCTCCTTCATTAAGTCACCGTGATCCGTGAACAATACTCAGCTGACACAGATCTCAGTTCTGCTAAAAACCAGATAAATAAATAAATGAAAGAAACACACCATGTATTAACTGTAATAATATATCCATGCTGTAGTGTTGATGATTTCAAAAATGTTCTCTCTGTGCTACCCGTTTTTCAAGCATGCACAATAACCATATATTTATTTTATCATCAAAAAGTGAAAACAGCTAGGTGAGTGCACATTGAAAGTAAATCTCCTTTTTGTTAAGAAGTGGATTTCCAGAGTGGCACAGTTAATAAGCCTACACATTCTCATGACACATGAACCAGAAGGTACATCAGAGAGAAGGAAAGAATGATGATGTCTGATGTGCTGAAGAAAAGTCTATTAGGAAGCTAATATGCCTTTTGGTGATACTCGGAGTCTTCCTAAACGCGTGTGACAAGTGTGTAAATAAACAAGAATTCAATGACGTTAAGCAGGCAAGCTGCGATGTCTCTGTTTCACGGGTTGGTTACAAACTTTAATTCAATGAACAGACTCGTAGCACATCATACGCAGCAACACCAGCACAGCGGTGTATGTGAGTTTGTTGGCAAAAGAAACAGGAAGAGAACTTGTTACGTTGATCAGCCTCACGTGATCAGAAAAAGACTCATAAAATAGTCCAACATATCCCAGGTGGCTCTTTTCAAAGTGTTCTTGTTTTGGCTCATGAGTCAGTCTCTTGTAGAGTTAATATTTATGAAATGAAACATGTTTTGGTTTCTGTTATGAAGTAACCATTTAAGTAAGCTCAGTGAGTTATGCCAGCCATTCTGGCGAGGATTTCTTTATTTTTTTTTATTTCTCCCACGCCCACGATAATTTGGGAGCAAGAAATAAATAATTGTATTGCTCTTATGAAGCAGTTTTTAATGTCAAAAAATTTTAAGAGACGTACATAGTTCTAAGACATAAGATATCAAAATTGAGGGAAGTAAAATCATATGGAAAACTTTGTTTATGGAGATTTATTTTATTTTGTTCTAGCAGTCATTCAACAACCACGCTGGCTGGACCTCAGTGGGTACCTAGTCACTTTAATAGCATCGTGGGAGGCTAAAGCAATCAAATCCAGATTTCTCTCTGTGAGTGTTCATTGTAGCTCTACAGACCAAACCAATAGAGTATGGACATCGTGTATAAATGTCAGAGCTGGAGGAATGCTCACGGCTCTCTCATTCTACTCCCTTTAGTTTAAGGATGCGGAGACAGAGCCACTCTCAACGCCAAACTGAAGTGCTCTCACTTCCCCAACATTTCAATCTCTTTCTCACCTCAGGACCTGAGCATGTCCTGATTCCTTTGCTAGGACACATTCCAAGTTGCTTGAATAACTACATCTATCAACTTCTTCCAAGAAGATTTCCCTGGCCCCCCACCTCCTCAAATCTGCATTAGGCTCTTTCTTTGTCCTGACATCATTTCTTTTGTCAGTTACCATGTTCAGTCATAACTGTCATTTTACATATCTCTGTGGGTCTCTGATGATAAATTCTTTGAGGATGGGGAAAACCTATGTTTTCTTTTCTTCATAATTGCTCCAGTAGACAGCAAAATAGCTTTCAAACAGTAGGTGATCAAAAATATCTATATAGTAAATGAATGACTTGCTCAAAGTCTACAATCAAGTGTGTAATTTCAGGAAACACGTTTGTAGGACAAACACATACATATAAAAGTAAAACATGCATTTCTGTTTGGGGATTATTAAGTTATAGAGGGAAAAACTCATAATAATTCCAATTTGGGACAAATTGTGGCTGTTTCTTTTATTTGTTTGTAGCAAGAAAAACAATATTAACATAGTCATTTTCTTCTAAAGAGTAAAAATTCAAGTTTCCCAAGATACATTGCAGTTTTTGTGGTAACAATTATTTTCTCGTACATAATAATGAATACATTATTGTATCCGCACAATGAAATTCTAAGCTGCAATGGGAACAAATGAGCTATACCTACATACATCAATATAGATGACTGTCATAAAAGAGATGCTGATCAAAAGGAACAAGAAAACCAAAAATATCTATTTATGATTCTACTCAAATACTGTTAAAAATAGGCACAAAGAACTGGGATGTTGAAAATCAGTCACGTGGCTCATCTTTGTGGGAGCAGAGACTGGATGGAGGTTAGAAGACGTTTTGTGGTGCTGGCTCTCGTCATTTTCTTTTCATAGGTCTTCATCTTACGTAAGTTTATTGCAGTATACAATAACAATCTGTTCACTATTGTGCCTATTTCTGATTCGGTAAAAATACATTCACATGCCTACCTACCACACGCCCCAAACTTCTCAAATATAAGGACTCATGTGGTAGAACTGGCCAATGAAATAATGAGTTATAATTCACACACACACACACACACACACACACACACACACACATCTGGTTTGTATTCACTGCTGGAGGACTGTGAATAAATACCCCAGTCCTTCCAGCAACCCATGAAAAAATGGCACTGTGGGCTGGAGTTCCACTGACTGTTCGCGTTACTGTTTTTTTCTACTCATCATGCCTCCTTTTTCTACCGCTTCCTGTGTGCTTTCCTGAATTACTTTCTAGATAGATGACCTATACCAAAGCCCTGCCTTCGCTCCTGCTTTGTGGGACTCACAAGTATACTCTTCAGACACATACTTGCCATGAGAATTTTTAAAATTATAAGTTTCTTTTTCCTGTTCCATGAAACTCTGGATTTAAGAAGCTAGAGCTTCACCAGACTTGTAAATCACAGGAGAGCATTTCATCCCACCTCCATTCTACATATATATATATATTTTTTTGAGTTGGAGTCTCACTCTGTCGCCCAGACTGGAGTGCAGTGGCCACTCCTGGCCACCGCAGCCTCGACCCGCTGGGCTCTGGCGATCCTTCTGCCTCAGCCTTCCAAGTAGCTGGAACTACAGGCGTGCGCTACCACACCCGGCTAATTTTTTGTTTTATTGTAGAGAGGTCTCACCAAGTTGCTCAGGTGGGTCTCGAACCCGCGGGCTCAGGCAATCCACTCACCTCAGCCTCCCAAGGCGCGGGATTACAGGCTGAGCAACCGAGTCCAGCTTCCATTCTGTATTTTTATGAAGGGATAAACAGATGCTCTAGAGAGAAGTCAACATGAGGGGCATTTTCTCTTTCCAATATTTTCTCATCCTTTGTCCAGGACAAAGTCCTGAAAATAAATTGTTAGTGCCTTTCCTCAGTGTTAAGATGTGTTTCCAGGAACTTATGTTTAAAATGCCAGGGTTGACGCATTCATGTATTACTGACCACTACATCATAGCTACACACAAACGTGTCCCCAACTTCACACATAGCTCGTGTGAGGAAACCTGTTCAATGACAAATTCACAGGGATGCCTGTCATGCCTTCCTTCTTTGACTTTTCAGCCTGTGTAAGCATTGGGTTTGAAAGCCATGGTATTATTTTCCTGCCCCTGCCATAAAAAGGGGTCATAGACTGGGTGGCTTAAACAACAGAAATTTACTTTCTCGCAGTTCTGGAGGCTGGGCGTCCATGATCAAGGTGTTAGCAGGTCTTTCTCCTTGGTTTCCGTTGTGGCTGCACACGGCCATTCCTTGGTACACACACATTTCTGTGGTCTCTCTGCAGACCATAATATCTACTTCATATAACCCCAGGCAAGTTGGATTAGGGCACACTTTATGGCCCTCATTCTACTAAATAACCTTTTTAACGGTCTTTTGTTCAAATAGAGTAATATTTAAGGTAACAGGGGTTAGGACTTCAATATAAGAATTTTATTTTTTTTGTGGGGAGGGGGGATTTCTCCCATAACAGCCACTTTAGCTCTAGAAAATATGATGGCAGAATCCATTGAAAAGGAGCAAGGAGGAAAGTGGGCCATTGCTGTGACCCGGCAGACAGGAATAAGATGGAAGGCTCTATCCAGAACAGACACCCTTAGAGATGAAGGAGGGAGAAAGGGAGGGAGAAGGTAGGGAGGGAGACACAGCAGGAAGTGAAATTTTTCTGGAGTTAGGTTCTGCATCCATGTTGTCTTGGTTTGGGCTGGCAGACAGCATCCCAATTTAATTGAGGAAGGTGCTACCCTCACATTAAAAAGGTACTTGGTTTTCAGATTGGTATTGCAGAGTCTTAGAGACAGACTCCCCTGGGATTATGAGATCTGCGTCTGGTATTAGCTACACCAAATTTTCAATCTCTTGACTCTTTATCAATGAAATGGGGATAATTATCTCTCTTAAAGGATTCATAGGAGATACAAATGTGACATGGCACGTAGTAGACCTTAACATACATCAATCAACTTTATCTCTTTGTTCATATTCTCTCTCTCTCTCTCTCTCTCTCTCTCTTTCTCCACAAGTTCTAAGAAAATACTTTATATGCCATGTACATCTTGAAATGGTGGAGAATCCCGAAACAATGAAACCCTTGGATGGCCATAGGCATAAAAATACTTTCAAGCGTGACACAGGAAAGTATGTAGAAACCTGGGAGTAGATAGGCAGTGGTTAATAGAAATTTTGATTTTTAAAAAATCTTATTCTTGTGAAGGGAATCAGCGGAAATGCCATTGTTTATAGCACCTAGCAATAGCAACTAATTGGGCTTTGAAATATGAGGCAAAGGGGTTTTGGTTCATCTTCAGAGAACATGGGTTTGTTCGTTGCTCGGAGTGCCACCTGGGTTCTGCGCGCTAAACTGGAAGGTCAAAAGGAGACTCCTTTGATGGGGCTCTGCGCTTGTGTGCTGGTGCTTCCAGTGGCTTCCTTTCCACACTTTTCTAGGCATTTGCCTAATGGATTTGGGATACTGACAATTGAAGAGCCATGGATTTGAACTGTGCAGTGTAAACACCTAAATGTTTGTTTGTTCTGTGCACACACTGAGAAAGCAAACGTGGTCTTTCTTTTAAAATCGTGATCAACCACAATAGAGAAACTCAGGTTAAAACACAGTCTAAATCATCTTCCAAAATAGCAGAACAAATAGGCACAGAGCTTACCGGAGCTTGGCCATTTCCACGTGACTGCTGCTGGGTAATTCCCAAAATATTGCTCCTTAGGGTTTGTGTGCATGCTAAGCACACCACCCTTTCCCTTCCTAGAAGCACATTGAACACTATACTTGAAAGCAATGGCTAAATCTCTGGAAATGTGTGTTTTTAAATAAGCTTTATTGTTAGTGGTCCAAGACCTGCCAATTTAGGGCATACTAAATAATGCTCAACAGTTGAACAATTTCCTTTCGATTTTTTTACTTGTGCCTCATTAAATTAGAGTGTAGTAGAAACTGTGACATAACAAAGGCACACAAAAATATATTGGAAAATCATAAGGAAGACAGATGAGATGACAATGATAAAAGGCTGGGAAAGATAACAAGGACAACAGAAAAACAAGTGAAAAGAGAGATGATCACACTGTAAGGGTCTCTGGTCATCTCTGCCGGCTGCTTTCCAAGTAACTCACTTGAGAATAGCGTCTATACCTTTGGGGATACGTTTATGCTTGACTCAGTCCTGAATTTTGGCGAGTTCATTTAACCGAGCCTATTTTTGTGTAGCTCATTCTCAGAACTTGCTCACTTAAAAAAATAGACTTATGGCATGAAACAGGAATGACTTTAACTTTCTAAACAAGCTGTATCTGCCTCGCTGGGATAATCATTGTCCTAGTTATGTACAGTGGGATAGGAAGAGAATTTCAAATGAATCATCAAACTTCCCATTTAAAAAAGCTCTTCGATTTCGCATTTCACATGAACAGTTTTTGGTCAAAGAAATTATTCTGTAAACCAGTAGTACTTATTAGTGTCACTACTAGCAACAGCACATTTTTCTTCACAAAATACAGACATCTTCTGGAGTTTAAAATGTTTGTGTATTCAGAGTGCATACATATGACCTCGTAAATTGCCTTGTGGTCCACCCTTTGAGGATAATTAAGTAGTACAAGTTAATCATGGGTTGAACTTATTTAAAAGCACACATTAATTCCGCAAAATAATTTTATAGATCAGTCTTAGGTATGATATTTTGCTATCTATCTATCTATCTATCTATCTATCTATCTATCTATCTATCTATATCTTCCATCATCTATCATCTATCTAATCTATCTCTCTATCTCATCTGTATATCTTTTATATCTTTGTAAAATACATGTTCCCACTTTCACAAAAATATGATTTGACTATTGGTACACCTGTCTGACTTGTTATTTTGTTTTGTTTTGTTTTCAGCTACACATTCAAAATATGCATGGGAGATGTTTATACTGGTCTGATTTTAAGTTACTCTTACCCATTCATGGAAGTTTTTTTTTATTTAAAAAAACTATACAGGAAACACATCCTTAAGGAATGCAGCAGAGTTGGTGATAAAGTGTCTGATAGCAGTTAGAGTTGAGTAGACCATGCTTTTTCCTTTCAAAAAGAAACCAGAACACCAGGGACTCTTCCCCTATTGCTAAGTGACTTTTGGTGATTTAAGTCACCTGCCACCATGAGAGAAAGCTGACATTGTTGGAGTGGCGAACCTTCCATGCTCTTTCCTGTTATGTTTTTTTATTTTTTGACAAGTAATGTTCTGAACCCCCTTTGTTGTTGTTGTTGTTGTTGTTTGGGAAAACTCTATAAACAGCAGAAGAAACACTGGAAAAATGAGGACAGTCTTCATTCTTTCTATCTGTTTGCTTTCTCTCAACAAAGGTCGCACAAGATGAAAATTCGAAGTAATAAAAACTCACTTTGCTAAGTTTTCTTTTAAAATACAATTATTTACAGTTCATTTGGATGATATTAGGTCACAAAGGATCTTAGACATGGATGTATCCCATCAGTGGTTTAGCTAATAAACCTTTATCACAAATAATAAGATTAGTAAACTGTCTTTGTCACTAGAAGTCAATCAAGAGTAAAGAAAAGTAAAAAGATGGTTTACTCAATTATTTTTGTTCCTCTTCCCTCTGTATATATGTAGCTGAGAGGTAATGCGCAAAATTTGCAGTCTTTATTTTTGTGTGTGTTCACTTTTACACATTGTACCAGTCAGGGTTTTCAATGTAGAGCATAGCTTCTTTACAGTCAGACAATTCTATTGTGAGCTAAGGATTACCTTAAGCCTTGAAATGGTTTATTTGAATACACAATTCATGAATGCAGTTTATCTTTCTCTTCCTTCCCAAAGGTATAAATTGTTTACGTATCTGCACATAAACCCTTGTCTATTATCTATTTACTCTCTTCCTTTGCAAGAGAGCATGAGTGTACTCTTACATACTCATGGATACTGTGAGCTGTCACAGTTTCTGGGACCTCCCACTCACAGTTGCCTCTGAGGCAAGCAGGCAGTGCCTCTGAAACAGCTGAGCAGAAGATTGACACATGTGACCAGACAGAACACTCCAGTGAGTTGCCATTGCCTTCACAAAACATCCTATTACCTATCTACTTATCTCTGCTGCAATAGCTGTATTTAAAAATCCAAATCATCTCAACGACGCTAATGTCCCAAAGAAGGTGCCGTGTAACCATAAATACCAAGAAGGTCAAACCGTCTGGGCATGGTGGCACAAGCTTGTAATCCCAAGCACTTTGGAAGGTCAATGTGGGAGGATTGCTTGAAGTCAGGAGTTTAAGGCTGCAGTGGGCTATGATGTTGTCACTGCACTCCAACCTGGGTGATGGGAGGAAGATAAGGAGAGACCTTCTACAAAGAGAAAAAGGAATATAAGACTTTACAGATTATTCCTGGGCAGATCAGAAAAATACGGCCTCATAATTTTTGCGAAAAATCAAAGCTGTCCCTCAGCCCAAGGCTACCTGTGTTCTGTGTTCTCTCTCACAAATGATGCTTTTCCTGCCAAACTGGACTTCTAAAATCTTTCACTCTAAGTAAAATATCTAAAACCTCAAATGCTGAA
Source organism: Tarsius wallacei (assembly GCA_963574415.1). Taxonomy (NCBI): domain Eukaryota; kingdom Metazoa; phylum Chordata; class Mammalia; order Primates; family Tarsiidae; genus Tarsius; species Tarsius wallacei. The sequence goes on from CAUYQG010083333.1 coordinate 15,566, forward strand.
TGTTTTTTATAAAGGACACGATTAGCCCATGGCCCCACTGCGGTCTCACAACACTTCTGACTCACTTAATATTTTTTCTTAGCTTTAGAGTTGCGGGGTACAAGTGAGGATTTGCTACCTAAGTAGGCTGCATACAGGTGAAGTCTGGGCTTCCAGCTGGCCCCACTCTACCTGGTGGGGGACTGGGTTCCCATTGTGTTGTCTCAGAACCCCCTGCCTCTTCCTTCCCTCCCTTCCCTAGCAGTGCCCTGCTTGTGCTAACGTGACTAGTGTTCAAGGCCTGCTGATGAGTGAGAATATGTGGTGTTCAGTTCTTCGTTTTTGTAATCGTTCGCTTAGAGTGATGGTCTCCAACCGCATCCAAGTTGCTGCAAGTGTCATGATTTTCTTCTCTTTTATGACTGCACGTGAATATTGTATAATATGAAATCTAAAGCAAGAACTTAATCTTCTTTTAGTAGATTAAAAATACACCCCTTCAAATAGCAAGGAGTCAACCAAATAAAGTAATTAAGATATGTCACTAAACCATTTTGCTGTTCGAAAAACTATAGTGACTAGAAAGAAAAAGATGTAAGACTGAGTTTGGAGAGACTCACGAAATGAAGGATCCACTCTGGCTTTAGCCTCTATACTGTGCCTTTTGCCTGTCATGGCAAATTTCTAAAAATAACTGCTACCCCATCTCCCACCCTGTGTTCTTCTCGCAATGAGATTGCCCACTTCTCCCCCTGAGAAGTGAGGTTTGTGCTTTCTTCCTTTGGATCTGGATGGAAGCTTATGATTGCTTTCATCAACAGAGTAGAGCAGGAGTGATGCTATGTGACTTATAAAGCTAGGCAATGAGTAGAATTAAAGATCCATGTGATTCTGTCCTCAGAAACTTGCATTGGGAACCAGGCCACCACGCTCTGAGAAAATCCATGCTAGCTTATGAGGAGAGACCACAGAACGCAACCGAAGCCACCAGGCAACAGCCAAGTTCTCCACCAAACATATGAGTGCGCATATAATAAGATGATTCTAGGCCCCGGATTTTGAGTATTCTGGCTAAAGCACCAGGCAAGTGCCCTGTCCAAACTTTGGACCCTAAGAATCCCTGAGTGGAGTAAGGTACTATTCTATGCCATTATGATTTGGGGTAATTTTTTATATATCCACAGTCACTGAACACCTACTTTCTCTTAAGTCAAGTGTGAGGTGTCCTGGTAAGAGCCAAGTCATTGGTTGATTTGACATTTAGGCTGACTAAATCTGCATTGAGGACCAAGTCTCAGATGTTTTTATTTGATGATATGCACATTTAATATTAATAATATTTTATACACAAAAACCCAAACAAATATCGATAAAAATCTTATGATTTACATTTACATTTCAGTGTGGATGTGGTTATTTCCATCTCATCTCTTGTCCCTTGGCCCACACGGTGTCAAATCGTGGGCCTCCTTGTCCAGGCCACAGGGATCCATATGCTCTGGCTCTCACTGTCACAGTAAGTCCCTCTTGGTCACACAGAGAAGCGTCAGTTGCTCCCTGCACTGGCCCAGGCATGTGGTCCTCTATGAGAAACCTTTCCTCCGGAGTATCTGGCTTAAAGCACCCTGAAGGTCTAAATGCAGTTTTATGCTAGTCTCTCCTGTGGTGGTGAAAAATATTATATAGGGCTGACCACACTTTCCATTCTTAATATGACATCTGATTCAATTTGTCTATAAGAGATTATGAGAAAAAAAATTTTAAATGTTTGATTTACTCAAATTAAACATGAAAGAATAGAATAATGACTCAGGATAAATAAGGAAGAAATATAGAAAATCAAACTTTTAGTAGAATGTAATTTTAGAACAGAGTTGAGCTTCTTTAATTTCATATAGCAAATCCCAAATGGTTTCCTAAGGTTTTTTTTTCTCTTGCTACAAGTGTATATTCTTTTAGAGCTATGTCAATGAGAGTTTCTCTTTTGATGAGTCGAATAGCAATAACAACAAACTTTTTTTTTGTATAATAAGAATAAGAGCCTGTGTGCTAATATTTTCTCCTAAATGTCTTAATATTTTACATCATAGTTGCTGAAATACCATATCATCAAAGGGACAATAGTTCGAATAGGCACTATGTTTAATAACAAATTTTGTATATTATTAGAACTGGGTTCTAATAATGTGAATGTTCAAAGGTAACTTATTGAAAGAGTGATGTCATAATTAGGAACAAGCAGAAATGATGGTAATGACAAATTTTCTAAAAACACAACCTTTGGAAATAAATGTTTTAAAATTCTTTAACTCAGAGAAATAATAGAACTTCAGTTAATTTTCAAAACTTTGACTTAAGATAAAATTAAATCATACTAAAAGTTTAAAAAATATCAATTACACACTCTCATAATATTTTGTTGTTTACTTTTATTTTATTTTTTATTTTAAAGATGTGAAATACAGTTCAGGATTAGGCATACAAGTGGTCATCATGCAGGTAAAGCTTGGGTCTCCCTTTGGTGCCCACTTTGCCTAGTTTGAGATCAGGTACCCTTATTGATATTGTGTCACACCTCTCTACCCTGGCAGTATCCTGCTACTGCCAATCCCTTTCTTATAGTATTATGGTAAATGTTCAAGGTCCGCTTATGAGTGAGAACATATGGTACTCAGATCTTTGTTTCTGTGATAGATCACTGAATATTATAGATTCTAAATCTATCCAAGTCGCTGTGAAAGTCATATGTTTATTCTTTTTGGGCTGTGTAATATTCCATTGTGTATATGTACCATGTTTTTTTTTTATCCAGTCCAGTTTTGATGGGCAGCATGGATTCCATGTTTTTGCTATGGTGAATAGTGCTGCAATAAACATGCGTGTGCAAGTATCTTTTTTGTAGAATAATTTGAGTTCCTCTGTATATACTCTCAGTAGGGAGATTGCTGGCTTATATGGAAGGTCAATTTCTAGTTCACTTAGAAAGACACTCATACTATTTTGAAGGGTATCTTTGGTATTTACTAATTTTAAATGGGATACTAAATGATAGAACTCATGAAAGCTTTGTAAGAGTTTGACTATTTCTGGAGTTTGCAATAAACACAGATGCATTTATTTCAAAGATTAGATATTTAAATAAATGCATACAGTTAATTTATTTGAATTTCTCATTAAACATTCAAATTGTACAAAAACACAAACTGTATGAAAAGCACATCCCATTTTACATTATATCACACATTTTTTTCATTCAAAAAACACAACATTTAAACAGATTTTCAGCTGAGACTTTGAGTTGTCATTGAGACAAATATTCACTTTTTTCTCCGTGTGAAATTGACCTTTTTCCTAGAAATAAGAAAGTACTTGCTATTTTGTTCAACTATTTTGATTTGTGTCTTACTTTAAAACAAAAAAAGCTTCCTAGAAAATGCCTGCTAATTAAAATTTATTAATTATCATTATTAATTTCACTTTTGTTATTGCTATTTTGTTGTAAATATTGAACCATCTTGACTAACATGAATGATCTAAGAAAACAGCTAAAGACTATAATAAGTGAATATACCATCCAACTGTTGTGTCCCAAGAGTCTCAGGAAGAAAAACAAATCAGAAAAGATGTCACATTACTATTCACTGAGAAGTGATACAAGTTTAGATCATTTAATTTGCAATACTTTTCTGTAAAAGATAAAGTGAGAGATGAAAGAGTAATTTTGCAAAGACTGATGACAAATGGTGCCGTAATTGGAAAGAGCATGCTTATCAAAGAATGTTCCTTCTCTGGATAGTTTTGCATGTGCAAATGACATTGAAACAATATTTTAAATATTGAAAGAAATAGGAAATAATAGCACGAAGAAAAAAATGAGACTGTGTGTATACAAGGATTTTTCTTTTCATTCCTTTTTTTCCCTGGTTATTTATTTATTTGTTTGTTCGTTTAGTTGGTTGGTTGGTTTCGGTGATTTTATTTTAAAACAGAGAACTGGTAATGAAAGAAAAGAGAACTGAGAGCACATGTTTATATTTATGTCAACATATTTGAGTTGATAAATTTGTTAAATTATAAAATATGTATCACCTATTTGTTAAGCAAGGTTCTATCAGAGAAAACCAACAAGTAAGTAATATACAGCAAGAAAATGATACCATATTTGATTGTGCAAACTGGTTAAACAATCCAATTCAGGCTGTTATTCTGGCTTCTTGTCTTGGGCCAGCAGAAAGGAAGGAAGGAGAGATGTGTAAGACAGCAAGGACAAACTGGTATTAGAAGCATGGTACACTGTTGGTGGGAGTATAAACTAGTACAGCCTCTGTGGAAAACAGAGATCTAAAAATCGGCCTTCTATATGATCCTGCAATCTCCTTACTGGGAATATATCTGGAAGAACTCAAATCACTCTATAAAAAAGATACCTGTACACATATGTTTATAGCAGCATTGTTCACAATAACAAGAACATGAAAACAACTGTGCTGCCCATCAAAAGAGGATTGGATAAAAGAAATGTGGTACATATACACGATGAAATATTGTGCAGCCATAAAGAAGAACGAAATCATGAACTTCGCAGCAACCTGGATGGGCTTAGAATTTATAATACTGAGTGATTTTTCACAGAAACAAAGAACTGAGTATCACATGTTCTCACTCATAAGTGGACCTTGCACAATTATCGTCATATTATAAGAAAAAGATTGGCAGTAGTGGGAAACTGCTGGGAGCAGGGTGGGGAAGCAGGCTTGACAGTAGTGGGAGTCTGCCTGGGGAAGGGGGCACACCTCATTAACAAGGGTACCTGCATAATGAACATTTCTATACCTAGCCCTGAACTGTATCCCGCATCTTTAAAGTAAAAACATTAAAAGTTAAAAAAAAAAGATGTGTGGTGAATTGGAAGCCAGGTGTCTCTCTCTCACCTCCTGCAGCTTTGATGGTGTGGGACATGGGTGGAGTGTGCTGGTGCCCTTCACCAGGGAAGAGAGATGTGCAGAGTTGCTGTGCCCTTCAGAGTGGAGGGGGGCGTGACACGTGCTCAAAAATAGTAAGATGAGGAAGGTGGGTATTGAGAACAATGCCTGGCACACTGTAAGCTCTGAGTAAATGTAGCTATTCTTGTTTTCGCTCCTGTAGAGTTTTAACATCAAGCTGCTAATGTCAGCAAAACATGCTGGCCCGATGAGAAGTAGGGACCAAAGTTTTGTCTTAGTTGTTTAAAGAAGGAGTCATCTTGCGCAAATGTCATGTCCTCTGTGCATTTCCTTAGCTTTAGAGATGCAACCCCTAAATTCGGACAGCCAGTAGTGCAAGACATTCGAAACCCAGTGGAGCATGGGCTGGACAAAAGATGTGTTGCCACGTGAAAAGCAGGCGGTGGGGGACATCCGTTGGGAAATTATTACTCAAGCTGAATGATCTATATGATATCACATTATCCCGAGAACGTCTTGCCAAAGTAAATTTTGCTACAGGACTCAGAAAAATTATTACTACACTAGAAGATGTGGGATCTTTATAAGGACAGAACTATCAGGAGTTTTTCATAGTGATCAGGTGTTCTCAAACTTTCACTGAAAGGGACTTGATGAAAGACACTTGTCTGTTTTGCTTTAGATTTGTCAGGGTCACTTATACTGTATTTGGTTTTACCATTCTCCTTAATGATGCTATTGACCCCTTTTGCCTGCATTCGCACTTTTATCGGAGAAAGACATGAAAAATCTCCCATGTTTTAGCAGTATCTAAGTCTAAAGGTGTCTCAAATTGCCTGAACACCAGCCTTCTCAATTTCATTCAACAACTTTGGATACTACAGACCTATCAGATGTATTTATGCACTGTAATGTTTTCTAGAGCTACAAATTAGTGTCAGAGAAGTTATCAACTTACATTGCTTGATATTCACACTAGTCTCATTTTACATACAGAAACAAGGAAGTGTGGGAAGGTTAATCCATCTTCGCTAGCGTCATATGAAAAGGAGGCAGAATTCAAACCCAGAAGCATTTGGCTCCAAACCTCATCCATCTGCCGCCCTTAGCACATTACTCATTCATAAAACTCTTTCAAACTCACATGGTTTTCTTACTGACTTTTCCTTTCCTTTTCAGAGTAAAAGTCTTAGGTCAAAGTCTGCCAGCATTATTCTTCCTGCTTCACTTCTTCTTTCTATGGGCAGTGTTCAAATTTATCCTTCCTCACTGCTGAATGTGTAAATTTCGTGTCCAGAAAAATGTTAATGGCTTCTAGAGTGTTAATTCACCAAAGATGGTCTTGGTTTTTGCCAGTGTTCTCAGTGTACTTTCTTCAAGGATTTTTCCTGAATTGTTTTTTGAATTAGGACATTCTTTGAATTGTTCATTTTTTAATAACACATTACTGATACTAATTGTTGCAGTAAAATAAGCTAAGACGGACTTGTGGGACATCCCCCCATGTACTTTCAGCCTTTACTATATTATCATTTAGACAGACTGAGTGGTCATGCTATGGTTGTACAGAGAATAATTTGATTGCTCTTACTACAATCTGTGAAAGAAGAAATCTACAAGGGTTAATTTCAATGCTTAGTAATCCTTTTTGTTGTGCAATGAACCCATTTGCCATAAGGTAGTAACAAGAAAAATGAAAGATAATTTTTACAGCAAGAGTAAGGAAGTTTTGATGATGCACAATTGACTTGCACAAAATGCATCTAAAGATTTACAGTCCTACAGAAGCAGCATAGGGCCCACATGAGAACCTGAAGACATATCTGTTAAAGAAACAGGAGATTCTCCTCCAACATTTAGTTGTTTTAGAAGAATGTGCCTGGAGAGGACGAGTGATCATGCACAGCGGTATAAGTTGTATTTAGTTATCACTTTGTGAGGTGTGGTATTTCATTTCATTGAAAGACTGTTCTTCTAAATTAATGTTGTGACTTGTTTATGCCAAGTTTTGTTTTTTGTTTTTTGGTTCAGATAAAAAGTCAAGGTTTATCTGCTATGGTTGACTTCCTTAGCAGAAAGAAAAGAAAAAAATCTTTGAAAAGAGTTAGGTAATGGAGCCTTTATGTCCATGTTACCTGATGTTTGAAAAAGAGTGTCAGCAAATTTCTCTCAAAGGCTGTGGCAGTCATGGGGAATGTTACCCAGATGTTCCTTCAAGAGAACCTGCCATGGGGACATGGATGAATCTGTGCTTTCTCAGATCTGCTATGCCATGTTTACCAAAGTCACACATCCCCCACTCTGGGTCCGAGCATGGCAGTGATATGATAGCAGACAATTTCTGTCCAACGCAGGACAACCATTGGGCAGTCCTTGCTGGGGAACTCGCCACTGACCCGGAGGAGACTCTCAGAAACGGAGTATGTACGAAACTCTTTTTACCCAATCCTTCCTATTTAACACTTGACTTTCACGGTTGTCAGACAGGCGTTGTGGATGGAAGGCTCTTCCCACCCTCCCTTCATCGCTGCCCTTGTCCTGTTCTGGTGTTTCCCATTAACTCTCTTGCACAACCATCCTATTTTGGCTTCTGCTCCTCCGAGAACCTAAACGGACACAAATGTGATATCTGTAATCAAAACAGAAACCGTAGCTGCCAAATAAATATTTTTATACAGTCAGAATAACTGAGTTATAACAGGTTTTGGGAAAGCTGATGTTTTTTAGAAAAACCTATTTTAGTGTAGCAATCTGTGTTTTCTCTGCTAGGTATGCATTATAATTTTAGAATTATTCGAGCCCTTAAAATTCTGCAGTCTTGCTTTAGAATATTTCAGTTTGTGAGAAAAATATTTTGATAGAGTTTTTATTTTATTAGGGTAAACCCATATACTTTACAAAAATTGGATTAAGTTGAGAAGGCTTATAATTTTTCAGCCTCTAAAATCCATAAAATATGCAAAGAGTTACAAATAAAGATGACTTATTTGACATCTTATGCCTTGCAAAAATATTTATCAAAGAATATTACTTTTAATGGAACCAAAAAGATGGTTTCTATGAAAATGCTTGGGCTGAAATATTTATACATTTCAACTTGAAAATTAGAATCAAGAACATCCTGCACTTAACAGAATTTGCTCTGAGCTTTCTAGGTACTTTGATGATCACAGTCAATTTAGTGAAAAATATTGAACATGATGACATAGTATTGAGAATATATATTCTTCAGAAATATATAGTAGCAGAGTATAAGAAGATGGTGAAATAGGTGATTTTGCGGTATCTTCCTGACTGGCTGTTCTTGCTTATAATTGATTAAACTAGAAAGTATGGAATCAAGCTTTCTCCCCCTTTTCCCCCGCATCTGGAGTCTTGTCAGGCCAATTTTCAATATGTATTTTAAGTCTGTATACACTGAAAACACCCTAAAAAATCACTATCATGCTTCACCCCAATATTTTAGTCTTTTTTTTTTTAAGTTGAAGTCTCTCGCTGTTGCCCAGGTTGGAGTGCAGTGGCACAATCACAGCTCACTGTAGCCTCAAACTCCTGGGCTCAAGTAATCCTTCCATCTCGATCTCCAGAAAAGCTGGGACTACAGGCATGTGCCACCATGCCTGGCTAATTTTTAAAAATTTTTGGTGGAGATGAGATCTTGCTGTGTTGCCTAGGTTGCTCTTGAACTCTTGTGCTCAAGCATCCTTTGCTTTGGCCTCCCAAAGTGCAGTGATTACAGGTGTTTGCCACCAGGCCTGGCATTTCATCTGGATTCAACTCTTAAGTGGTTTTCTAGTTTCCAGCGCTCTCACCATCTAACTTAGTTTCAGTACAATCCCTTAAAAATTAATGTCTGTTTGGTTTTATTCTTCAATGGCTTCTTACGTCAGCCTAAACCCATCGTTCTTATAGTAGCCTAAGAGGCCTTACATGATCTCCTCACTCCAGCCCCCGTGGCATACGCTTTTACTGCTTCCTGAAACCCAAACTCACTGCACTGCAGACGCACTGGCCTTATCGATATCCCTCAGATTTGTCAAGCATACTCTCCTTCTGGACTTTAAAACCTAGTCCCTCTGGGTCAAATGCATTTCCTCCAGTTGGCTACATAGCTTCATGTTTACTACCTGGAAGCTTTTAGTCAGGGTTTACCACTAGCCACCCAATTCAAGTGAGCATCTATTTGTTACTCTGTATCTCTTTATATATATATATATGTATGGTGCCCCAAAAATGTGTACACATTTTAAGCATGACATTCGCTCAAAAGGTGGCATTAATCAAAATCACCAGGTGACAGGCAGGACAGTCAAAGAAAATGGTGGAAGCATGGTTGAGCGAACATTATACAACACATTGCTACCATAATTCAATTCACCTTTGAAAAGTAAGACAGAGGGATACCAACTCTTAAAATGTGTATACATCGTTTTGGCATTTTGGCACCCTCAGAGTGTGTGTGTGAGTGTGTGTGTGTGTGTGTGTGTGTGTGTGTACAGAGAGAGAGAGAGAGAGAGAGGGAGGGAGGGACGGAGGGAGGGAGAGAGAGAGAGAGCGAGAGAGTTGATTTTCTAGATCCCCTCCAGGTAGAATGTTTCAAGAAGGCAGAAGTCAGTTTTGTTCATGGCTGTCACACCAGAACTTTGTTCAGTGTCCGGTCCAGAGTAGGAATATGGTCAATATTAATTGCACTGAGTGACTGAATAACAGTTCTAATGTTGTACTCCATGGACTTCCTTCAGTTTTCCTCTGTAGAAATCATCCTTTTTGTTTGCATCAGAATGTTATGGGTACACACAGGTTTTGAGAGACAATCTTCTTGTGTTTTCTTGCTTTCTTGCATATGTTGTGAACAGAGCCATTGATTACCTTTGTTCAGGTTAACTGTTCAAGAAAATTTATAGACATCCTTGGAATATAGACGCTATGTCTCTCTGAGACAGAGCAGGTTTATTTCTTGACAGAATAACATTATTATCTTCAGGGCAAGATTCAGGCAAGTCCTCTCCATTATAAACTATTGTGCTGCCTAAATTCATTTTCTCCCCCTTAACACATGCCAATGAAGGTGCAGCATCACCTGGTCCTTTCCGTGTTGTTCTGTAGATATTGACGACTGAAGAATTGATACAAATACTGATGTCCTGATTACTGCTATTGATGTAATAGACTCTTTTGTTTATGATCCAGATGTTTTCTCCCAGCATACATGAAAAAGTGGCAGGTTAGTTTAGTAACTTGAAAATACAGTCACATGCAGCATGGAATTTCAACCAGTGATAAGAAGGTGGTCTGATAATATTATAATAGAACTTAGTGTTACTTAGTGACTTCGTAGCCATTGGTCACAACCCCATAGCACAAGGTGTTACTCATATGTTTGTGGTGACACCAGTGTAAACAAACCTACTGCACTGCCAGTTATATAAAAGTCTAGCAATACATTTATACATAGTACATAATGCTTAATAAGATGATAGACGATCATGTATTTTCTTTTTTAATTACTATTTTATTTTAAAGATGTGGGGAGCGACTCAAGATTAGGTACATAAATGGTTTCTATACTATGCTTTTTATCATTATTTTAGAATGCACTCCTTCTACTTATAAAGAGAAAATAACTGAAAAACAGCTCAGGCTGGTGTTTCAGGAGGAAAGCATGATTATCCCAGGAGATGACAGCTCCATGTGTGTCATTGGCCCCGAAGACCCTCCAGTGGGGTAAGACGTGGAGGTGGAAGACAGTGATATTGACGATCCAGACCCTGTGTAGGCCTAGGCTAGTGCCTGGGTTTCTGTCTTTGTTTTTAACAAAAAGTTTTTAAAAGTAAAAAAAATAAAAATAAAAAAACTCATAGGAAAAGGATACAAAGAAAGAAAACATTTTTGTACAGCTGTACTTGGTGTTTTAAAAAATTTTTTTAAAGTAAAAAAGTTACAGTAAGCTAAGATTAATTTATTGTTGAAGAAAGAAATTTTAAAAATAAATTTAGTGTGGCCTAAGTGTGTGTATTGTACAGTGATGTCCTAGGCCTTGACATTCATTCACTGACTCATCAGATCAACTTCCTGTCTTGTGAGCTCCATTCATAATAAGTGCCCTATGCAGGGTGCCAATTTTTTATCTTTTAAATGTGACTTTTCTATGCTTAGATGCACAAATACTTACCACTGTGTTACAATTGTCTACAATATTCAGTAAGATAATATGGTGCCTAAGATCAGTAGGCTAGACCACATAGCTTAAGTGTGTAGTAGGCTACAACATCTAGGTTTGTGTGAATACACTCAGTGATGTTCACACAACAATGAAATTGCTTAATGACACATTTCTCAGAGCGTATTCCACTGTTAAGAGATGAATGACTGTGGATTAAAATCTCAGTCCTTTCACAGTTCTTAACAATAGGCTGAGGTCATTATCAACTGCAATTGTTTTACACTGTGGATCTGATGAGGTTCTATTCCAAATTATTTGCATCCAGCCAGACCAAACAGAGTACTGATCACTGTGGTCCAAGCACTCGGGTTAAGACCTCTTAGGAGACAAAAAGTTGAGAAATATATCATCTGTGACTCCAAAGAGAAATATGTACATCGTAAACAGATGTATGCACACAAACATATGTTGTAATATGGTTATTAAATGAGAAAGATTGGGCTGAGGAGTGGACAAGAAGGATCTTTGAGGAAACTGAGCTGCTCCTGCAAGATGAACTCAGTGTCACCAGAAGGAGAAGGGGAGAGAGGCTTCCACTGCACTGCAGAACTAGAGAACAGTCAGCAGTTTTGTTTGACTAGAGCTTAGGGTATATTTCAGGGATTCATGGGAGTCTATAAAGTGGTAGAATCAAACAATCATATACTTTTAAGTTAGAAGTCAGAGTTTCGTTGTGAATGATCCTACAGGATATGCTATAGAATTCAAAATGAAATATTATCTGTGTGCGTTTATGTATATATATATGTGTGTGTGGTTTTCTCCCAAAATATTTGTTATTTATTTTTTCTTTTCTATTGAAATCGAGGTGACAAAATCAGCTTTGTTTTATTGAGAAAGCACAGATGGTTCTTTGGGAAAAGGGAGAAAAACTAAAGGCAGTTGTGTTTTGCAATAATTAATATGAAAGATGGTAAGAACTGAGATACAAGAAAGATTTTCGGTGTGCAGTAAAGCACAGGTGGATAGTAATAATTTAGTCTCATGACACAAAGAAGAAAAAAATTTGAAGACGATTTGGAGACTTTCAACCGAGAACTGAAAGGTTGCATAGGACTGTAACGTGGTGACGTGTAGTAAGAGCAGTGTGTTTTTAGACATCTTGCCTTCACTACCGCAAGAGCAGTGTGTTTTCAAAGAGGAGCTAATGAAATTATTTGTGTACCTAACAGTGACAGGTGTTGCCAAGTACTCAGGGAACAATCTGGACTCCGGAGCACAGATGAAAGTTAGAAGTTAGAAATAAAAACAATACAACAAGGGTACCTGAATAATGAACATTTGTATGCCTAAACCTGAATTGTACTCTACATCTTTAAAATAAAACAAAAAATAAGAAGTAAAATAGACAGGATTGAGTTATTACTGACTATTGCTTTCATTTTTACCATTTCTTTGCAATAAATTTAAACATTTTTT
>CAUYQG010083335.1:0-29246 GCA_963574415.1 Tarsius wallacei
ATGACTGCTGAGAATAGCTAGGGACCACCTTCCCACTGCAGAGAGAAAGCCCATCTCAAGTCTAAAGGGATCTATGAGGCACCAACCGAGATATTCCTGAGGTCTTACAAATGACCTTACAATCCCACCCTGGATTTTGTCTTTTCTCAAAAGCCATTTCTTAGTTTGAAAACTTTTTGCCATCTAGAAAGGATAAAAATAAGAAGCCATTTTATTTTCAAAGCCAGTAAATATTGGCTCTTTTAGATGTCCTCTAAATCTTATTTGAAAGCTGAAATGCTACTAATGCTACTTTTCAGTTTATCTGTCCCCTCTCACAATTGAGTAGAAGTCAGATGGCACATGAACACTCAGTCTGGAGGTATCCTTGGCAGGATTATTGAGTTTACTACTTAGACAACAAGTGTGGTTAACCTTACCACCATCTCATTATAGCTGCCCCTTTTCTCCAGTTTCCAATAACATTTTCTTCTATTTTCTGTAAACTACCACTAACGGTCTCCTAGTGAACCTTAAGACGCCTGCATAGGCCAGGCTGGGTGGCTCAGCCTGTAATCCCAGCACTTTGGGAGGCCGAAGCTAGTGAATTGCCCGAGTCCGTGGGTTCGAGACCCACCCGGGCAACTTGGCAAGACCTTGTCCCTACAATAAATCAAAAATTAGCTGGCCGTTGTAGCGTGCAACTGTAGTTCTGGCTACTTGGAAGGCTGAGGTAGAAGGATCGCGAAGGGGCCCAGCAGATTGTGGCTGTGGTGGCTGGGAGCGTGCCACTGCACTCCAGTCTAGGCAATGGAGTGAGATTCCAACTCAAAAAAAAAAAGAGGCCTGCATATAAGCTGCTTGAAGGATTGTAGGTTTTCACTCACACTGTCCCCCAGACCTTTCTGGCCTCTGCCTTCTATCCATTCCCAAAGACAATGCCACCTATTCTTGATTTTGTTATGCCAGCTTCTCACTTCCAGGTTTCAAAACTTGTGTTACATATTGCTATGTCACATACAAACACAAAACCAAATAGCTTTAAACGACAATCATTTATTTAGCTCACAAATCTACAGCTTTTGCAGGGCTCAGAAGAGAAGGTTTGTGTCCACTCCATACAACAGCAGCTGGGATGCTGTAGCTGGAGGATCCACTTCCAAGAAGCTCACTCATGTGGCTGGCAAATTGGAAATTATTGCTGGTTGGAGCTTAGTAGGGCTGTGGGCTGGGGCCTCAGTTCCTCCAAGTGGATCTCTCCAGAGGCTGGTCAAGCACAAATATCCCAAGTAAGAACATCCCTCCTAGTTAGGCAGAGGCTGCATCATCTTTTATGATCTAGCCTTGGAAATCTCATAGAATTACTTCCCCTCTAGGGACAGGCCTGCCCAGATTTGAAAGGAGAGAACAGAGACCTACCTCTCTCTGTGAAAAATGTCATGACCACATCGTAAGAATAGCATGTAGGATGGCAGATGTGGTCATCTTGGAAAATATAATCCACTGCACATTACATTGAACATCAGGGCAATTGTCAGTCCTTTACAATTTGTTAATCTAAATAGCATCATGTTAACCTAAATAACAGCCTGCCTGCTTTAGCTTAGTCTATAGCAGTAGTTCTCAAAGGCTGGACCATAGGCCAGTTCTGATTCATGTCAAAATTTCCATCGTATGTGGCAAAATGAGAATAAATATAACATATAGGTCTATAATAAAACCCAATTTATTCAATTTAAAGGGTAGAGGCTTACACTGAAATCACATCTTTCCTTCTTTTCTGATGTTAAAATGCTTTTTTATTAAATGATAGTAATAGTAATAGTAGTTTTATTAATGATGTTATATCAATCCCCTCCCTTTATTATTATTATTATTTTTACATTTTTCTGGTCAATGAAATACAAAAGTCTAAAGAACTACTGTCTAAAAGTCATCATAACATTGGATTTAGTCTTTCATTAACTATTTCTCAAATAACATGGAGGATTTCTTGATTTACTAGTATGTACTTTGAAATAATAATTACTCTCTGAATGTTCAGAAAAAGCCATGCAGCTACCTTTGTAACAGCTCACACTTGAAGCATGAGAACATTTTAACTACTATGAATACCAAGGTACCAAAAAATGTAGACACGTTTTAAAAGATGCTAGCTATGTATTACTTTTTGTGCACCATAATCAGAAGTGTCTGGACACTTTGAGCACTTCTTATAATTGCAGAAGTCAAACGTGACTTGTATTCATCTTGTTATGACAGTTTTTTTCTTAAAATGTGTATACATTTTTGGCACCCTCTGTATATCTACAATTCAATGTAACAATAATAACATGAAGTACTACATCCCTCAAAATGGACTAAAATTATAGATCTATAAATGTTCAGATCCTCACATCAAAGGAATCTTTTACATGAGGAATTCATTGGTAATCACTAGGTTTACATGGCTTAAAAAAATTGTGATATTTCAGATGAAGGCTTAGAAAATAGAAGGTTAGAGGGGAAACTAGACATTGTGTCATAACATTGGGGGTGTGTTTGTGGCTTGTCTGTGTGAGAAGTAGGAGCTACAACAGGCAAGACATGAAGATAAGATTCAGGAGTCATTTCTGTGAGAGTGAACAAGCTTATAAATGAATGAAGAGGCAATACATTTATGTCAAAGGTAGTACTGAAAGAGAATTCATTCAATTATTTAATGTCTTATGAACTCTTTAAGTACGAAGAATATAAGACAAAGTCCCTACCCTCAAAAAGTTCACAATTCACTTGGAGAGATAAACATGTAAGCGGTTAAATAGAATACAGTAGGAGGCTATTGGCACTCTGGGTTCCCTAAAGAGGAAGGATTCATTCTTCATAATATTGGGGATAGGGAAGGTCATTGGGTGAAAAATTACAGATTGTTTTGTCAAGGATCAAGACTGAATTTTGAGACATTCCCACAGCTGGGGGCAAGATGAAGTGCAGGAGCTGGTGAAGAAGTTAGAAATCACTGTTAAGGAAGTAGAAGAATCATGGTTAGCACAAAGGTGTTAATACAAGGAATTTTCAAAATATAGTCTCAGCAAATGTATAAAAGGTATGACACATTTGAAGATAAGGATTGAGAGATGAATAAGGAGAGGAAACGAGGTTTATCTTATACTATGGAGTCTCCAAAACTGCCTTCATCTTATTTTAGGAATCTTCGAAGTAAGATTCAAGAATCCCTCCCTAATCAGGGACACACGCCTGGAAGGTAATATTGTAATCAAGGTCAAGACTCAGAAAATGCAGAGTCAGAGTAGAAACAACAAAATTGCACCTGGCCTCTTCCTGAATTATTGAGGTTCTTAAGAACACTGGCCTTCTCACAACATACTACGTTAAGATAATGGAGTAAACACGACTCTAAACAGCCACTGGGTCTACTAGAGCAGGGTGACTTATGGCATTGTTCTTTTGCCTAAACAAAAATAAAACTGAATTGCTTATACATGAAAAAGTTCTCAAAACTTAAAATTTTGGGGGACTATTAAAACAAGTTTATCTTAAAACCATGGTTGAGAAAGTGTCAACTAAAAAGTTTTTACTGAATTGCTTGTTTCTTTTCCTTCCCCTCATAATGAAAAACTAACTTTCAGGACAGGACAAAGAAGGGAAAGTTATAAGAATAAGGAATAAATGCTTTAAAAAAAAACAATTTCTTTTTTATAAAATGTTTCCATAAATTCACAAAGTAATATTAACAGAAGGTTCAAGAACTTGATTAAATAAACTAGAAAAAAGAACTTTCCACACCCCCAATATGAAACCAAATGTGATATTTAGAAGTTAGGAAATATGAAGCAGTACAGGAGGGAAATATCATGGAGTCCAGCTACAATATCTATGTGGCCAAATCTACAAAGCAGAAGAAATCTTCCAGATATAAAACTACATTTATGTTCATTAATTTAAAGGTAGAAAGAAGTTAAAGATAAATAGGGAGTTTACTCCGAGATATATTCTTCCTTACAGTTGAATTTTAGTTTGCACATAAAAAGTAATAGCAGTAACCAGAGACCCCGATCCAAGCATTTCTTAATATCTCCTTGCTCCAAAATGTCATTCCATAAGATTTCCTTTTTAGAGAGGGAGAA
Organism: Tarsius wallacei; assembly: GCA_963574415.1. Lineage (NCBI taxonomy): Eukaryota > Metazoa > Chordata > Mammalia > Primates > Tarsiidae > Tarsius > Tarsius wallacei. The sequence continues at coordinate 4,107 of CAUYQG010083335.1, forward strand.
CAAATTTTTCCACTGGAAATAGCCAAATATGTCTTTTTTATGGAATGCCTGAATTACACAGAAAATTATTAGATTCTCTAAGTAGTTATTATAGCTTCCATATAGTGAGAGATTTATTGGCAAGTGCTCTCCCAAGGAGAGCATAAAACTCACAGGGCTGCACTTAGAGGTACAGAGGATGACAGACAAACTGGACAACAGCACACTGAGCAGGAAAACAAAACAAGGTGACATAATGTTGTACTTAGGTACTTTTAAAAGTTCCACACATATTTCCTTGATTTCAGTTGACATGAATAGGTTTGTCTTTCAGATATTAGAAGAAAATGCAGCATTTTACAAAATATTTGTTCAGTAGAAGGTATAATCTTGACTTTTCTTCTGACTATGGCTTAGTTTGTAGATTTGGCACTTTTTACTTGACCTGAAACAGATTTTAAAATTACATTTAATTAATTTGCAATGTGAAACAAAATGAAACTAGCTTTTAAAACAATGGACATGGAATAAGTCAGAATGTTCCAGCCTGCACCAGCCATTAATTAAACACTAATGTTGCTGATATGTCAATTCAAATATTCTCTCCTCCCTTTTTTAATATTTAAATCTGTGAGGTCACATTTTCCATATAATCAGTACTATTGTTTCTAGTTTTCCCATCAACTAGAGTATCTTTGAATAAACTGCTGAAACTCTCTGTCTTCACTTTTTTCATTGTACAATGAGGGGTCATATCAGAGGCTCCATCCAGACCCAAAATTGTGTGCAATGAAGACACTTAGAGGGGATGTGATAGGGGGGACATGGGGAGAGAGAAGGAGGGACAGATGGAGCACTGTTAGCCCAAGAAAGTGGTAGTAGTGCAGCAGGTGGAAATAACGGTATAAACAAAAATTCAAGTCTTAGGCTGGGTTGAGTGGCACCTGTAGTCCAGCTACTTTGTAGGCTAAGTCAGGAGGATTGTTTGAGCCCAGGAGTTAAAGTTCAGTCTGAGCAACATAGTGATAACCATCTTTTAGAAAAAGTATTTTAAAAATAAAGCAAAACACATAATCTTAAAAAACAAAAAATAATTCAGGTCTCAATCACCTTACCCCTAGATTATACTGTTCTCACTTTCTCTAGTTTTCTCTACCTCCAATCTATGTTACAAAGAAAGCCAAATTATTCTCTCCTACCCTAAAGTCTTTTAATGATCTCCCACTTCCCAGAAGATAAAGCCCAAATGTCTAAACTTGCAATTCAGTAGTTTTCATGAAATGTTAACACATTAAATTTGCAACTGTGTTTTTTACTGTACCTTACACAAACTCAACTACTTCAGCTAGATGAGTACTGGCTACTTCCTGATTCCCACATTTGGACCTTTCATCATCATATTGTGCTTTCCTAAGAATTTCCTTTTACTCTGGCTACCCATCATTTCAGGCAATTCCTCTGTCTTTGTGATGCTTTCTCTTTATATTTAGGCTTCTCTGAACCTATATAGCAATCAGTTCATCTTTTGAGGTATATATGTTTTACTCACAAACTAGGTGGTAGGCTCCTTAAAGACAGGTACATCTAAAGCCTCTGTACCTAGGAGAGTGCTATGTATATGCAACATAGATATCAGTCATAAATGGCAAGGGATCTGTCACACTACCTAACTAGGTTAAGTATCTTAAGGTTTTAAAACCCACAACCCCTTTTGATAAACACTAGATAGCCACAAGATAGCCACAAGCAATAGACTGGGCCTCTATCTAATACCATATATAAAAAATAACTCAAAATGGATCACAGAACTAAATTTTAGAGCTAAATCTACAAAATTCTTAGAAGAAAACATAAGATTAAGTCTTGTTGACCTTGGATTAGGCAGTGATTTCTTAGATATGGCAACAAAGGAAAAATAGACAAATTGAACTCAATCAAGAAAAAGTCTTTTGTGTTTCAAAAGATGTAATTAAGAAAATGAAAAAACAATCTATAGAATGGGAGGAAATATCAGATGCATATTTCTGGCAAGGGACTAGGATCCAGAACACATAAAAAAGTCATACAACTAAACAATAAAAGGCAACTTAACTTAAAAATGGGCAAATAGGCATTTCTCCAAAAAAATACACAAATGGATAGTAAGCACACAAAAAGATGCTTAACATTATTAGTAATCAGACAAATGCAAATCAGAATACATTAAGATACCACATCACACCCATTAGGATGGCTAAAGTTTTTTTTTTACAAGATAGGGACAAACATTAACAAGAATATGGAGAAATTGAAATTCTTACATACTGGTGGTGGGAATGTAAAATATAAAACAGTTTGGCAGTTCTTCAAAGGTTAGACATACAATTACCATATAACCTAGCAATATACCAAATAAAAATGAAAACATGTGGCCACACAAAAAATTTGTACACAACAGTTCATTGCAGCTCTATTTATAATAGCCCAAACGAGTAGAAACCCAAATGTCCATTGACTGATGAATAGATTAAATTTGTATCCATACAATAGAATATTATTCCACCATAAAATGAAATGAAATGTAAGTGCATGTTACAACATGGATGAACACTGAAAAGTGAACCTTGCTAAGTGACAAAAGTCAGACAAAAAAGACAACAAATATTGTATTTTACTTATGAAATGTTCAGAACAGGCAAACTCACAGAGAAAGAAAGCAGATTTGTGGTTGCCAGGACTCGGGAGAGGGAGGAATGGAAAGTGACTACTAACAGGTACAATGTTTCTTTTGGGGGTGGCAAAATGTTCTAAAATTAGTTAATGGTGATGATAAAACAACTCTGTGAATATGAGAGGGGAATCTAAAAAACCCAGGATTTATTTATTTAAAAGTTTGTATTTATTCTTACATGTTTAAACTTCAGTCACCTTTAGTACTCTCTGATGCAATATGCCTACCAAGACACTTTTTTCGCTGCTCCAGTTTTTGAACTCATCAATTTTGATGCCTTTTAGAATTTCTGCGGTTTTTGTTTCACCTCTTCCACATCAGCAAAATGTTTCCCATTGAGGACTTTTTTCACCCAGGGGAACAAAAAGTTGCTTGGGGCTGAAGTTCGGGTGAATAGGGAGGGTGGGGCACTGGGGTCATGCCATTTGGGGTCAAAAATTGCTGAACACTCAGCATCATGTAGGCATGTATGCCCCTAAATCACCCATCATAAAATGGACCAATGCACTGAAAGAACCTCCAGAAAAAAATTTGCTGAAGCCAAAGAACGCAGCCTCTCACAACAACACTAGCTGCTGCACTGATGCCAGTGGGTTCCTAGAACACTTACCTAGTGGGGGACGCCTGTCCTACAAGAAGCCCGTCCTCCAAAAAATAATTCCCATTTTTTGGGAGTCCCCCTCATATACTGCAAACCACTGAATTGTACCATTTATTTATTTATTTATTTATTTATTTATTTGTTTATTTATTTATTTATTTTGAGTTGGAGTCTCACTCTGTCACCCAGACTGGAGTGAAGTGGCCGCTCCCGGCCACCACAGCCTCGATCTGCTGGGCTCCGGTGATCCTTCCGCCTCAGCCTTCCGAGTAGCCGGAATTACAGGTGCGCGCTACCATGACCGGCTGATTTTAAAATGGTGGCTTTTACAGTTAATTATCATGAAAGTGAGCTACTTTTGTGCAATTGCCCATAATTCATCCCTGTAATACACTTTTCATATGTCAAATTTTCATTTTTTTTCTTCTTTTTAAAAATTTATTTTATTTTAAAAATTTGGGGTACAAGTCAGGATTAGGTATACAGGTGGTCACCACACAAGTTGGGTTTGGGCCTCCTTTTTGTCCCCACTTTGCCTGTTTTGAGGTCAGGTACCCTTATTAATGTGAAAGACTATTTTTACAATACAGGCATACCTTTGAGATATTGTAAGCTCAGTTCCAGACCACCACAATAAAGCCAATATCACAATAAAAAAAAATAAGATAAAATAAAATGGTGAATTTCATGGCATGAAAATTGTATCTCAATAAAGCCGTTACTTTTTAAAATTCTTACATATGCCCACTACCAAAATTCTGGTATGTGTACTTTCCTCATTCTCAGGATGGTATTCCCACAGGAGCTTTTTCTCCAAAGATAAAATTATAATATGGAAAATGCTTTTTAAATTTCCACCACCTTATCTCCCAGGACATGCCTTTGTAGTTAAGAATCCTTGGTCAAAATCAAAGCCAAAGGCACAGTAATTACATAAATGTAATGACTGATGATGGTGGTATTAAGATTAGTATTAGACATTCCCTATAGAAACAATTCAGTTATTATAAGTTATTACTAATATTGAAACTAATAATTAACTTATTGTAGGGACAAGGGCTCACCAAGTTGCCCAGGCTGGTCTCAGTCAATCCTCTCACCTCGGCTTCCCAAAGTGCTGGGATTACATGCGTGAGCCACCACGCCTGGCTGAAACTAAAAATTCAACTAGGGAGCTATGTTATGAATTAGTGTTTGTAACAAGGTTAATGAATAACAAAGATTGTTAAAATCAGAATATCTCAGAAATAACAACATTGAACTTAATTTTCATCTTTTCTGACATTCAAATCATTTTGTCTAAAACTTACGTGGTGTAGCCATTTTTGTGAGGATAGGAGTCACAATATCTTCTAATTGTTGTCTCTGTTCAAAAAGCTCATTAATGGAAGCTTCTGAATGGATTTCCAGCCATTCATTTTTTGTACGACACGCATTGAGGATGGTGTTCTAGAGACAGAAGTAGAGAATACTTTCTATGTATTTACAAAAAAATAAAACTCTACAGTATCTCTAAATTGGCACTAACAACAGAACTTTCTGTGGTAACAGAAATATTCTATACCTGCCTTGCCTAACACAGTAGCCATTAGAAATATACAGCCATTGACTATAAGCTGCAAGTGTTACTGAGAAACTGAGTTTTAAAATGTATTTATTTATTTATTTATTTATTTGAGTTGGAGTCTCACTTCATTGCCCAGACTGCAATGCAGTGGCATGCTCATAACCACCCCAGCGTCAACCTGCTGGGCTCAAGCAATCCTTCCGCCTCAGCCTTTCAAGTAGCCGAAACTACAGGTGCACTCTACCATGCCTGGCTAATTTTTTTTTATTATTATTGTAGTGATGAGGTGTCGCCAAGTTGACCAGGCTGTTCTCAAACTATTGGACTCAGGCAATCCCCTCACCTCAGTCTCCCAAAGTGTTGGGATTACAGGCTTGAGCCACCGCTCCTGGCCCTAATTTTAAATAATTCAAATTTAAATATGGTAGCTAGTGGTTACCATATCGGATAGTGCAGCTCTAACATAAGTGGAATGTGAATATAACAAAACTCACCATCAAGAGTCATGAAGGGAAACTGCCAGGGGAGGGTCAGGGTAGCACTGCCTGGGGTGGGGGCACACCTTATCAACAAGGGTACCTGCATAATGAACATTTGTATGCTTAACCTTGAACTGTACTCCACATATTTAAAATAGTTTTAAAAATAAAATAAAGAGTCATGAAGCCTTGCACCTGTCTATACTTTCTCCCCAATTCTTTATTTTCATCAAGCCCTGTGACAAAAAGAAGTGTTTGCAAAGGTTGAAACAGAATAGCTGGGTGGTACAAGTTGCACATAATTCAAGAGACAATGCTGACAATTTATTCCCTCTAAATGGTTCACAGGAAGAGGAAGAAAAGTCCACCTGACTGAAAACCTCTCAGTTTTCATCATAAAACCATCTCATTGCACACATGCAACAAACTTCTGACGTCTAATTTAAGATATTTGTTGTACCGTGGTTGATTACAATAAAGAGAAATAAATAAATGTATGGTGTGTCTTCTCCTTACTATGAAATAATAAGCACCAGTATATGCAGAAGTATGCAGAAAGAAGTGGACTTGGAAAGGTGTTTATAATACATTATTAAGAGGGGAAGAGGAGAAAAAGTAAACTAAAAAATAATATATAGTATGATCGCATTTTTATAAAAACAAAATCATAAAATTTCTATTGTATGTGTACATACATGTTTACATAAGTGAAGGAAAAAACATGGTAAAATTAACTAAAAATTGTTACCAGAACCACAGGGTAATAAGACTGCAGACAGAAAAGGGAAAACCATTAAGTTTGCTTTGGACATTTTCATTTTTTCTAATTATTACTATGTGTACATAATATTTTCTAGTTCAAATAACCAAATTTTTAAAAATTGAAACTGAAAGACTTTTCTAGTAACTAGTTTGACAAAGTGCTACTTCTTTGCACCAGGGAAACTTTGTTTTGCAGATCTAATAGCTCTGATAGATATTCTAATAAAATTTTGCCTGCAATTTTTTTTCACAAGATATGGAGTGTTTTACAAGACACATGTGTAATGTGTCGCTTATCAAGTTCATGGACTTGGTGATGTCTTACCCTTTCAGGAATACCTAATTCTTCTTCATATGAATTATAGGTCACAGAAAATGTACAGAGCATCCTGCACACAAAAAAATGCATAAAATAATTTAAAACCAAATCATATTTCTGATTCCTTGAGCATTTGAAAAGAAAAATTTTTTTTGTAGACATGAGATCTCACTGTGCTGCCCAGGCTGGTCTTGAAATCATGAGCATTTTTTTTTTTTTTGAGTCAGAGTCTCACTCTGCTGCCCAGGCTGGAGTGCAGTGGCACACTCATGGCCACCACAGCCTCAACCTGCTGGGCTCAGGCAATCCTTCCACCTCAGCCTTCCAAGTAGTTGGGACTACAGGCATGCACCACCCCACCTGGCTAATTTTGTGATTTATTGTAAAGATGAGATCTCACTAAGTTGCCAGGCTGGTCTCAAACCTGTGGGCTCAGGCAATCCTCTCTTCTTAGCCTCCCAAAGTGCTGGGATTATAGGAGTGAGCCACTGCACCCAGACTTAAGCATATTTTTAATGTCCATCCAAAGTCTACAGGCATACTTAGATATAGGACTCAGATATCTAGCAAGCTGGTTTTATAACAAGCTATCTTTATATCTGTGTATCTTTTTTCCAATTCTGGAAAATTTGATAAAATAAAAAATATGTAATGTATTTGTACATATACGGGGAGGGGTATCTTCCAAAAACAGAACTGGCTTTTGGAGGGTGGGCCTCTGTAGTACAGGCTTCCCCCACTAGGTAAGTGTTCTAGGAATCCATCAGTATCAGCATACCAGCTAGCACTGTTTTAAGAGGCTGCATTTGACTTCAGTGATTTTTGTTGTTGTTGTTTTTGGAGTTTCTTGCAATGCATTTGCCCATTTTATGATGGGTGATTTATGAGCATACCTGCCCAAACACAGCAATTTTTGACCCAAAATGGTATGATTCCCATTTCCCACTCTCTCTATTCACCTGATCTTGCTCTGAGCAACTTTTTTTTTGTTTCTCTGGATGAAAAAAGTCCTCAAAGGGAAATATTTTGCTGATGCGGAAGAGGTGAAACAAAAAATGGCAGAAGCACTAAAAGGTGTCAAAATTGATGGGGGAAAAAGCATCTCAATAGGTGTATTGCATCATATGGGAGAGTACTTTGAAGGTGACTGAAGAAGTTTAAACATGTAAGAATAAATATACAATTTTATAAATAAATTCTGGGTCCCCTCAATACATATTAATAAAACACATAAAATAAAAATATATGTCTAAACTTTGAAGGAAAGTAATGAAATGGATACAGCAGACTGCACTACTCAACAGAACCAGAACACAACCAATACTATTAATGCAGCTTCTGTGTCCTTCTTCAGCCCATCTCCTGCCTGTCTCAAGAGATGATTACAATCTGTACTTATCCCTCTGCTTTGCTTTTTAAATATTTTTACCCACATATGTAGGCATCCCCCCCAAAATAGTTTTGTTTTGCTTGTTTTTGAACTTTATAAAAATCTTTGCAGTCTTTGGTGTTTGTTTTTCACTGAGTACTACATTTCTAAGATTCATCCATGCTGCTGGATATAATACTTAGTACATTTCTATGTCACTTTATAAAACTATTTCATTTAATTTTTTTATCAGTCTATCCTCTATCTGTAGTTTATTAAGAAAGGAAGGAAGCAGGGGAGAAAGAAAAGGAGGGAGGGAGGGAGGAAAGAAAGGAGGAGGGAAGAAGGAACAGTAGGGATTACATTCTACTTCTAGAACAACAGTATAGAAATTAAAATATGAGACAAAATCCTCAAAAGACTTCAGAACAAGCAGTAATCACAATACAGTACCTTGTCTTCCTTAAGAAGCTTCCCTGATCCCTTTTCTGTATCAGTAATGGCTAAAGAAACCTTGGCAATATATTTTTTCAGAGTCAACCTTGCATCTGAAAGAATGGACAGTAAAAAAAAAAATAAGACAAAGACCAAAAAATATACTCACCTATGTATAATGTAGCATAACATATTTGGAGCTTTATCAATATGGTGTGGGGGGGATTTATTACGGCTGTTTTTTCATTGTATTTCAGAAAGATAACACTCATCCAGCACAGCACTTGGGGTACTCAGTATGTTTCTAGAAATATTCTGGAACTAAAGTTTCTGAAGAACAAATGAAATATAAAACACGACCCCTGATTCCAAAGAGGCCATATTCTATTAAAAGAAAGTAAAAACAACAAGCATTTATTTTTGGTCTTTCAAATAAATTTCAAAAACAGATGTCCTAATTAAAACAACGTTGTTTAAAATAATCCCATTCACTGTAGGTCCCACAGTAATGTTATCACAAAAATTTGAAAATCTATTTAAATAAAATTATAGCACCTTGCTGAGAGAAATGAAATACTCAAATAAATGGAAGGGCTTACCATATTTCTATATGGGACAACTAAACATTGTAAACTGTAAATTAGTTCAAAATGAAGTTAAAGGTTGACGTATTGGTTTCCTTTAGCTGCTATATCACATTACCACAAACTTTCCAGCTTAAAACAATATATAAGTATCCTCTTACGTATGTATCCCAGAGGTCAGAAGTCTGAATCTGGTTTCACTGAACTAAAGTCAAGGTATTGGCAGGCTGATTCCTTCTGGAGGATCTGAGGGGAGAATCTGTTCCTTATCTTTTTACAATTTTTAGTGGATTCAATTTTTAGTATTACTTGGTTTGTGGCCCCCTTCCTCTATTTTCAAATACATTACTCCCGTCTCTGCGTCCATCATCAAATCACCTTCTCTTCTGTGTCAAATATACCTCTCCCTTCCACCTACAAGGACACTGTGATTATGTTTTGATCCCACCAGAATAATCTCCCAACTCATGTAAGGATCTGCAAAGTCCCTTCTGTCATGAAGTAGCATTCATAGGTTCCAGGGATTAGGATTTGAGTATCTTTGACAGCCATTATTCAGCTCACCACAATCAGCTCTCTGCTCCACCCCCTAAAGTTCATATCTAACTCACATGCAAAATATATTCGCCCCATTCCAAATTCCCTAAAAGTCTGGACCCATTACAGTATCAATTCATGTTCAAATTCCCACTTAAATATCATCAACTCAAAAGTCTCAAATCTTATAATCTAAATCAGCTAAACAAGGTATGAGTGAGACTCTGTGTATGATCCACCAAGCAGTAAAATTCTCCTCTATCTGTGGACTTCTGAAACTAAAAATCAAGTTATCTTCTTCCAAAATACAAGAGTGGGACAAGCATGGAATAATAGTTAAAGGCATTGTCATTCAAAAAGGGAGAATATAGAAGGAAGAGAGGAGTCGCCACTCCCAAGCAATTTTGAAATCCAGTAGGGCAAATTCCACTAAGGTTTCGAGGCCTGGAAATAACCCTCTGTGGTACAAGACTCTGGTCCTGAGGTCTTACCGCTGGGTCTAAGGTTCCCTCTCTGAATCATTCTTCCTTTCTCATGAAAGATATAATGTGTTTGTAGCTAAATTATTTTACTAGTCTGTTTGTTCACTTTGACCTCTCTCTGGCCCTTTGTCCACACTGGTGTTTCTACTGCCATAACATTCTCAGAAGCCTTGTGAATCTCCCTGCATGTCACAGATGCACTTCATTAGCTGAAAGGCTCCTTCATAGGTTCCTTGTGAATACTCTCATTCCCATTCCTGACTTCCACTGAGATGGCTCAGGAGATCCATTAATCTAATCCAATCTAACCTAATCTTTTCATCAAGAGCAAAAGGCTGCAGTGACACATCCTTGACTTTCTCTCCAGAACTTACTTTCTTGACAGTGAATATCTTAATGTTAGCACCTTTTACAGTCTGGAGAGGCTGAGAATTTCCCAAATAATCAAGTCCTGTCCTTTTTTGCTTAACAGTTCTTCCCTCTATTCATCTCTCTCCTCTCACATTTTACTATAAGCAGCAAAAAGAAGCCAGGTCTTGCTCCCAATGCTTTGCTTGGAAATCTCTTTAGCTAAGGTGTTGAGCCTTCCACATAATGGCAGGACACAGTTCAGCTGAGCTGTCTCTGTGCCTTATCTCCAGCTTCCTATAATGTGCTCCTTCTCCTTTCTGAGTCACCAGCAGTAGAGCACATTAACACTCCCACCAGTATTCTGTTTAAAGTAACTTCCATATTCTTCAGCACAACAGAGGCTTTCTCAATTGTGCTCCTTATTTCCTGCTGAGCCCTCAACAGTGGTCCATTAATGTCCATAATTTTACGAACAGACTCTTGAAAACAATCTAAATCTGTCAGGCAATGTAAAATGGCTTCCAGCCTCAATGACCCAATTTCACTGCCACATCCACATTTCTGGGTGTTTATTACAGCAGCACCCCACTTCCAGGTACCAAAATCGGTGTTAGCTCCTATGTCTGTTGTAACAAATCACCACAAAATTGGAGGCTTAAAACAACAATAATTTATTGTTTTATGTTCTGGAGGACAGAAATCCTAAATCAGTTTCATTGAACAAAAGTCAAGGTGTTGCCAAGGATGATTCCTTCTGGAAGTTCTGAGGGAAGAATCTGTTCCTTGCCTTTTTCAGCTTCTATTGTTCCTTGGCTTATGGCCCCATCTTTATAATTTTAAAGCACATCATCCCAGTCTCTGCTTCCATCATCACATCACCTTCTCCATCCCTGTATCAAGTATCATTCTACTTCCCTTTTACATTAGGTCCCATTTAGATAATAAATGATAATCTCACCATCTCAAAATCATATCTGTAAAGTCCCTTTCACCATATAACATCCAACATTTCCAGTGATTTTTACCTCAATATCTTTGGAGCTGTTATCTGGCCTACTACAGTTGGTATGCACAATATCATGAAACTCCAAATAGGAATATTTGTGAGACTTGATGAAATCACTCTAAAGCTCAGTTGTGTCATCTATAACACTTAGTAATCTCTTTAAGATTTCTGCCCTTTCAACAAATCCTGCTTTCTAAAAAAGAAAAATTACATAATAGAGTGAAATGAGAACTAAATACAATTATAAACACATAACAATTGAGAGAACAATGAGTTCTGCCTGGCTGAATTAGGAAGTTTCATATAAGAAGTATATGTGAGTGGACCTTGAGGAGTGAGTAGAATTTTGGTAAGTGGCAGTGCAGAGAGGGCATCTCAGATTGAGGAAACAAAACAAGCAAATAAATTTTGTGTAAACCTTCATACAACAGATATTTGAGTGCCAACTGTGTGCTAAATTCTGTTATAGAAGCTGAGAATACATACACAACTCAGCACTAAACAGTATTGTTACCTTCAAGGAGCTTACTTTCTAGTAGGGAAAAATCGCATCTCTCTAAAGCTGTATGTCTATATCTGTGGAGTGCTGTGGAGAAAATAGAGTGGTAAGGGGGTGTAGGAAGTTGCAAGTGTGTGTGTGTGTGCGCATGTGTGTGTGTGTGTGTGTGTGTGTGTGTGTGTGTTATTTTATAGTGGGAAGTTAGGAAAAGGCTTTTTGATAAGGTGATGCTTGAGCAGAGAACTAAAGGAAGTGAAGGAGGGAGCCATATTGATATCTGGGGCCTAGGGAGCAGGAAGTGAATAATACTTTCTCTGAATGAATGTTGGAGGCGATGACACTGGAAAGATTGCTTGTGGCTAGGCATGTCTTGGAGGGTCCTGTATTTTAGGTAATAGGGAGTCAAAGAGGTTTGAGAAAAAGAGTTTATTGAGTGCTTTATTGTATTGTAGGCACTGTGCCAAGATATTTGCACGCATTATACTATACATACTATACATTGTATACTATATTCTATTATGTTGTGGGTTATACTACACACTATAGTTTACAGTGTATACTATATACTATAATCCTCGCAATATCCCTATGAGGATGTATTATAATACTTCAGTTTTATAGATAATGAAATCAAGGTTAGAGTGTTGAAGGTATGGTGGCATTAAGGGAATGCTTGCAATAAGCTCCTTTCTCCACTAAATCACCCCAAATAAATGTGCTCTCAGTAAAAACAGTGAGCTTGTTATGTAGGTGTCATCTCATGACAAGTTCTTTAGCCTCCTTTTTCATCTAATTTCTTCCCTAAACTTCACTCTGTATTGAAATTCTGGAACCACCAGTGACTCCAGTTCACCCAACTAGTGGAACCAAAACCTAAATCTTGGATTCCAGTTTAGGATTTATTTCTGCTTGCAACATGAATAATAGATGTAAAGCTGTGAAGAGTTGGAGACAAGAAGACCAGTTAGCTGGTCCAATCATGAATACCATTCCAGGGTCTGCATTAGACTGTGGAAGGTGCTTAAATTACATCTACTTTACGGATAGGCAATGAGGCTTAAAGAGATTACTAAGTGTTATAGATAACACAACTGAGCTTTAGAGTGATTTCATCAAGTCTCACAAATATTCCTATTTGGAGTTTCATGATATTGTGCATACCAACTATAGTAGGCCAGATAACAGCTCCAAAGATATTGAGGTAAAAATCGCTGGGAATATTGGATGTTATACGGTGAAAGGGACTTTACAGATAGGATTTTGAGATGGTGAGATTACCATTTATTATCTAAATGGGACCTAATGTAAAAGGGAAGTAGAATGATACTTGATACAGGGATGGAGAAGGTGATGTGAAGGGATGGAGAAGGTGTAGCAGGAAGGGACCTGAAGCGGTTGCCCCATCTTGTAATTTTTATTATTATCTTGGTTTTTGCTTTTATCTCTAGATTATAAACTCCTTAAAGCAGAGTCTATGTTCCATCTCTTTATCATCTATCATGCCACCTTCCTCACCCACTGCCTGATAGCACCATCACCATCACAGGAACTTATGTTTATAGAGATAGGCACCCAATATTTGAACTGTTTGAAGGAAAAGGCATTTCAGAACAAAAAAACTGAAGCAGATGCTAAGGTGTGCAAAGTGGTATACTACTTTTTCAGCAGATATAAAACTGCTACTTCAGAAGAAGAGTTGGAGGAAATACAAGTAAATTGTTTCCATGAAATGTTATTAATATGTTCACAGTTTAATTTATTAGCTGCCAAATATTAGTAAAGTCTTATTTTTAAGAAAATTGAAGACGTTCAAACTATCCTGGCAAACAGCAACAAAAAGTATCTCTAAGAAAACCAGTGTGACAGGTTAGTTAGATAACACCTTTTAATTGGTTCACCTTTTGTGGTTCTTTATGATGTCACTGAACTCATCCCTGAGTCACTATGACTGATGATGTTACAATGATCATCAGTGTATATGTTGCTGGGTATATTTTTGCTGACTGGCAAGATTGTCTAAACGCCTTTACTGAAGTACCATACTAACGAATAATTCCGAGCATTTTCTGCTGTCTTTAACCAATTTTCTAGATATAATTTTTTCCCAATTGAAAGAGAAAGATGTCTAATCAAGAACTATCCCAAATTTTTTCTCTGCTGTTTTTCTTCTTCTTTAGGGAGAGCTTCTGCATTTGTGATGGAACTCTCTGGACAAAGGTTGGATGGGAGATTTTTCCAGAAGAAGTATACTATCTGAAAGCTAAGCCTTCACCATCTCCCTGTCTACCTTACCCTTTTAACAAACTATGCTGCAACTTTGCTAGCATGGATATGTTTCAGTGTTGTCTACATCTCATTTATATTTTCGCACAAGCTCTCTTTTTAATCCTATCTATATTATCTGTGCATTACCTATGGATGAAATGGAAGAAACACCAAAAAAAGGTAAGTTAGTGATGCAAACAGTAAAAGTTTAAAAATCTGAGTTTAGAACAAGATTCCATTCCTTTAAGGAGCAGTACCGTGTTTTATTTCTTTTTGTAAACACCCCCCCCATTCATCCCCAGCATCTAGCACCGTGTCCTGCATAGACTGGTACTCAACAATTGTGTACTGAATTAGAAGATCCTTAAAAGCATCTAGTCCCCTCTGTTTCAAGTTACAAAATACATATGTATGGGAATGAATGTATAGGGAATGAAGTTGTCTGTCTGTTGCCTTAGGTAATTCATATTCTCTTTCTCAGCTGCCCCCTCCACAAAAATGAAGGATTTGAAACAAGAGATCTCTTAGAACCCTTCCAGATCTAAGAAATCTAAGTAGAAAAGTTGGCATGCATTTTTTAAATGAACTATAAACTAATATCTAATGTTAAAATAACTTTCTGGGAACCTGAGCTTTTAAACTAATTTCACACTTTGCCAATAGGTAACACCATAGTTAGAGGCAATCTTAAAAGCTTGTTGACTTAAAAAAAACTCACTGACTTTCAGAATAATTAGACACTTTATAAAAATCTTCTTATTTTTGAAATGACTGTGATTTTATGGTATTATGTCTTGAGAAGCTTGAATAAAGGAAAACATTTTGCTAATATTCAAATAATGTCTCCAAGCAGAGTGCTCTAACTATTGAAGGCACTGATTGCTGATGGTAATAGTGATCTTATATGGGGCATACATAGAAGCACATTTCTTCTGCACTTCTATCTTTCTTCTATAGTAAACTTTCTTTTGTATAAATAATTGATGCGTGATGTTTCTTATAGAGTTTGTATTTAAAATGCAAATTTAATTTGACTATAGTAAGATAAAATCTGTATTATTATTTTTTCCTTTTAGGTGAAAAAACAAGCCTCCTTAGATACACGTGGTCATCATCTAGAAAGTCCATCCAGCTATGACATTGACCAAATACTGTGCAGACTGGTGACTACAACATCACTGATGTCCGAGTACCTGAAGCTTGTGTCCCACAGTCCTTCCTCTAAGAAAATTAAACACCAAAAATTAAAGAGGAAAAACAGTGAAGGAGAAAGAGCCAGAGAATACAAACATATGCACATGCAAATGTAGCTCAGTCAAATACAGAAATTATAAAACAAATCTATTGGGAGGACTCATGTAAGGATAAAAATAGTTCCTGGGAAGCCTGTGTAAATTTGTTCCCACAATCTTTGCTGAAATTTTCAAAAGAAGTCTGAGTTGAAATATTACTTCCATTCAACTAAAAAAGAAACCATCCTTACAAAAGTACTGGAGAAAATAATTGTATACTATGACTGCTACATGCTTAAATATTTTGTTCTTAATTGTTAGATTACTAATCATTAGCCAATCTCTAGAATATAAACTTAGTTTCATGTTTCAATAAATCTTTGATTTAAATAACATCTGTGACCTTATTTTCCTGAGCAAATTTTATAACCACCAGAATATTTTTAATTTCTCCTCTCTGATTGCTAGAATAGCATGGAAATATTAAGGAATAGATTTTTTTTTTTTTGAGTCGAAGTCTTACCCTGTCACCCAGGCTGAAGTGCAGTGGTATGCTCACAGCCAATGCAACCTAGAACTGCTGGGCTCAGGCGATCCTTCCACCTCAGCCTCCCAAGTAGCTGGAACCACAGGTGTGCCCCACTATGCCTGGCTAATTTTTTGATTTATTGTAGAGACATCTTGCCAAGCTTCCCAGGCTGGTCTCGAACCCCTGGACTCAGATAATCCTCTTGCGTTCACCTCCCAAAGTGCTGGGATTACAGGTATGAGTCACCACTTCCAGCGAGATTAATATTTTTTTGTTGAGTTCGTGTCTCACTCCGCCACCCAGACAGGAGTGCAATGGCATGCTCACAGCCACCCCAGCATCGACCTGCTGGGCTCAGGCAATTCTTCCATCTCAGCCTTCCAAGTAGTCGGAACTATAGGCGTGCGCTACCACACCTGGCTAATTTTTTGATTTATGTAGAGATGAGGTCTTGCCAAGTTGCCCAGGACATTCTCGAATCTGTGGGTTCAGGCAATCCTCTCACCTCGGCCTCCCAAAGTGCTGGGATTACAGGCTTGGGCCACCACGCCTGGCCCCAGGTTAATTTTTAAAAGTGTAGATTTTCCTATTTTCAGTATAATAAAATGATTAATTACATACCAACTTTTTTACATTTCAGACATTGTTGATAAAACACTTCAATTGTTTAAAGTATGGCTTCCACATTTTCCAAAGAAAAACTAGGAGATGGACCTGAGACTAGGATGGAAGATTTGATTAAAACATTTCAAAAACTCCCAGAAAAATATTCCATCTCTATAACATACCTGTCATCATTATAAGGGAAAAAAATTTAGAACATAATCCTTGAGACAGTAATAAGTAACTGTACAATTTTTAAAGTAATGGAAAAGAATAGTGCTTGCTTGGGCTACTACAGATTATAAGGAGTTTATTTCTGGTTCAACTTTCCAGACTCTCCTTCTTCCCTCTACTACTCAGCTCAGCCCCTTGCCCCACATTTTCATAAATGCTCCATGACTTCAGAGTTCTGAACTGTCAGCTAACTCCCTCTAAGAGAATATATACCAGGGGTGCCAAAAAAATACACATTTTAAAAGATGTTATCTATGTATTACTTTTCAAAGTTGAATTGAATTATGGTTTCAATGTCTAGTATGACATCCACTCAAAAAATGGTGTCAATCAAATGAAGGCTAGCATCACCATGTGACAGCAGGACAATCAAAGAAAATGGTGGAAGCATGGTTGTCATTTGAGGAGTACAAGATCATTTTAAAGTGGTATTTGACTCAACATCCCTTGACTTCTGCCTATGGGTGTCCTTAAAGGATGTGGTGTGCTACAGAAAATTGGCTACACTAGTGGTACTTCGGGAAGAAATTGAAAGGGCATGTACAGCTAAACAAGTAGACGCTTTGGTCAACGTTGCTCAAGCAGTAGTTCCCCATAATCAGAAGTGTCTGGGTGTTGATGGTAACCACTCTGAGCACCTCTTGTAGTTGCAGAAGTCAAATGTGACTTGTATTCATCTTTTGGTATCAGTATATATTGAGTATTACAATTTTACTAGTTTTTTCCTTTCTTAAAATGCGTATATATATTTTTTGGCATACTCCCTCTCTCTCTATATATATATATATCCCTTTTAATGGGGAACCCTGGCAGATTTTTTAAAAATCCTCTCACCTCTAAAATTCAAAGAAATGTATCTCTAATAATGGAACTTCCAGTAACATGGAAAAGACTATGAGGGTAGGGAACCATCAAGTCCTTAAATCTCTTCAGGTGACTCCTAATCACTAGAAGGAGAAATGGAAGTGATCTATACTCTAGATAAACCTGAACTTAAAAATGTTAAAATTTATGTTGAGTAATTTATGTTTCTGCCTTTCCACAACTACATTACTATGAAGCTCCAATCCTAATTTCATCATTGATCTGGAAACACTAGTTTACTTTTTATAGTCTTCTTTTCATCACTAAGACATATTAGGTATAATTTATTTTTCCTTCCTTATAATAACTATCTGTTTAATTTGGGCCCAAGAACCAAGGACCCAAATTAAACAGACAGTTATTATAGGGAAGGAAACCAAGGACTTCACATCTATAGCCCCAAACAACTTATTTTCTGAAAAGTTATAGCAAAATTTGTCTCTAGACTCTGATTTGTTTAAGTACCATGGATTACTTATTTTTCAAAAATGGATTTTAAATTATGGAGTATAAGTTGTTACTCATGGGGAAATTAATTGAATTTTTTGCTTTTGTGTTCTCCTTTTATTCATAGATCTAATAATAAAATTGAAGATCTTGACATATGAAAGATTATTCCTAGGAAGCATTTAGTACAAGTGAACAAATTATAATTATCAATTATACAATAATAATTTATAAAAATAATCTACAGAGCACAACTTACCTCTTTCTTCCCAAATATGCTTCCTTCCTTTCCTTATTTCCATCAGTTCTCCTAGTCTCCTCATTTTACAGATGAGCAAATTCCTCACTGCTACCAGCTGAATCTTCCTAATTATCACTTTCACCTTCTTTCTTTTCTACATAAAAACTTTCAATTGCTCCCAGTATGAAATAAAAATACCTTAGCCTGACATTTGAGGGGATAAACCAACTGTAATAAGAGCAGTAGCATTTTTCAAGTGCTGACCACATGCCAGGCGTTGTAACTGCCTTACATCATTTAATTCTCACAACAACCCCCAAGATGTAAAAACCATTTTTTTTTTAGTTGGAGTCTCACTCTGTCACCCAGACTGGAGTGCAGTGGCCGCTCCTGGCCACCGCAATCTCAACCTGCTGGGCTCCGGCGATCCTTCCACGTCAGTCTTCCAAGTACGTAGAACTACAGGTGCGTGATACCATGCCTGGCTAATTTTTTTGATTTATCGTAGAGAGGAGGTCTCGCCAAGTTGCCCAGGCGGGTCTCGAACCCATGGGCTCAGGCAATCCACTCACCTCAGTCTCCCAATGCGTGGGATTATAGGCTGAGCCTCCGAGCTTGGCTATAAGAACTATTATTGGCCCCCTTTTCCAGAAAAGGAAACTGGGTATAAATAATTTAAGTACCTTGTCAAGGTCACATAGGTTTCAAGTGGGGACCTTGTCACCATCCCCCAATAAGCCACTTTCATTCACAGCTCTATGATTTTTGTTCATGCCCTTTCCCCTTCTACTGTGTATCCAAATCCCATTCATCCTTCAAGGTCCGGTTCAAGCCTGATATGTTCTGATTTCCTGTTCTCTAACCACCCTATGGCACGGACTTCCCACTCTGCCAATTTTAACCCTGAATCACAATATTTTTGATAAATAACTGTTGAATGTGTCTACATCTTACCATTCCCCACTGAGCAACTGTCCAGAGGGCAGGAACAACCAATTGTACCTACAACAATACTATGCTCATAATGGGCAGTTGATAAATCCTTGCTAGAAACATGAAAGCAGATAACCATGCAAAATAAATGCTCTGAACTTCATAAGTACTAGTGTTTTAACCAGTGTTTGTGAACACACACATGGTTACACAGGTATATCTTTCTGAAACCTCTTTAAGCTATGTTCTATGGGGCTACGGGAATGATGTAAGCAAAATATTAGCAAAATAGCAATTTTTTTAACATTGTCTTGAAGTATAACATACAGAAAAGTGCAAAAATTATATGCACAACTCAATACATTTTCACAAATGAACATACGTGTAACTAGCAATCAGATCAAGCAAAAGAATATTACATCTCAGAAGTCTTCTCATGCCATAAGGGTAACTACTATTCTGGCCACTAACACCATAGATTAACTTTATCAAAACAAATGACTCTTATATTATTATTTTCTGAGGACTCAAATATCTTGCTCAAATATGCTAGTTTTTAAACATGTAAGGAATGGTTCACTTTGCCTGGGACTCTCAGAAAATAGCCTTGAACATATATTGTACATAAATTCTTACTGAAAATTATTGGTGGTTGTTAGAAGTTGGTAAATCACTAAGTTTCCAACACATAGAGTTTGTATGAAGTATGAAGGGGAACGAAAAAATATATTTTTTTTGGAGGGCAGGCCCATTGTAGTACAGGCTTCCCCCACTAGGTAAGTGTTCTGGGAACCCATCAGCATCAGTGTACCAGCTACTGTGTTGTTAAGAGTCTGCGTTTGGCTTCAGTGAATTTGTCTTGGAGATTCTTTCAGTGCATTTGGCCATTTCATGATGGGTGATTTACACAAACAATCTGTTCATACTGAGATGAATGTTCAGCAATTTTTGACCAAAAATGGCATGACACCCCATCCTCCTCCCCCACACAGTGTCCTACCCTCCTTATTCACCTGGTCTCACCCCAAGCAACTTTATTTTCCCAATGAAAAAAGTCCTCAGAGGGAAACATTTTGCTGATGTGAAAGACGTGAAACAAAAAAATGGCCGAATCACTAAAGGCATCAAAATTGATGACTTTTTGAAGTCAGTTCAAAAAGTATAATAAGTTCAGTTTTTGAACTGTTTTGAGCAGTGGAAAAAGCATCTCAATAAGTGTATTGCATCAAACAGAGAGTGCTTTCAAAGTGACTGAAGTTTACACATGTAAGAAGAAACACAATTTTGTCTAAATAAATTTCAAATTATTTTAGGTCCCCTTCATACAATGTTTAAGGCCAATAGTAAAATAGGAAAAAAAGGGCAGATTTCATATATTATTGCCACCTGTGACAGTGGTTGTGTCTACAGATAAAACATCTTGATGAAAGGTGACATTGCCTGTAACTCACAGGAGAAAAATCCATCACATCAGTTTGGTAACACCTTGGGAGCTTCCTTACCTGCCCAGTCCAGGAATTCAACACACTCATTCTGGGAATACCTAGCAGCAACATCTCGAGCTCTTTCCTCCCGGAAGTTCAAAGCTTCTATATCAACATCCAGTTCTACCAGTGCTTTTAAGGTTTCCAAATGACCCCAGGCTGCAGCACAGTGTAAGAGAGTATACCCTAACAAATAGAATGAAAATGGGCAGACCAGATAGACTATATTGTTTCAGGCTTTTTTATGTAATAGAAGATTATCATGGCTATCAAGTTTTGAATAATTACTATGGGTCAGGAGCTATTCCAAGAGCTTTACACAGAGCAAACTTAGTCTATAAAACTTCTATGATGTCAGAAGTTACAATCCTCATTTTATAGATAAATAAGGTATAATGATAAAGGAGACTGCCATGAGCATAATTGTAAAGGTGATAAACATGAAAGTCATCTTTAAAATGTTTTCAGACTAATTTTTAAAAATCAAATCAAAGATCATTGAACTTACCCACAAGGATACACAGACATACCTAATTATATTGCACTTCACTTTATTGTGCTGAGAAAAACAGTTCTTAAGCTTTCTAGAGACTCCCAGTTTTGACTAAAGAGATAGACTTGGATGCCCTTAATCTCTGTGTCTACTCTGAACCTTTTGATCTTTCCAACATGTCAACAAAGGGCTGTATAGTCACACAATCAGTTTTTGTGGGGTTTTTTGTTTTGTTTTGTTTCCTAGAGCATGATTTTTAGGCAGTGAATCTCTTAATTTTAATGTCTTTACTATCTGGACAGACTTAGAATTTCCCAAATTATCAAGTCCTTCTATTAATTTATCTCCTTCCTCTAGCATTTCACTATAAGTAGCAAGAAGAAACCAAGATGCACCTGCAACACTTAACTTGGGAATCTCATCTCTAAATTAGAAAATTTCATGGTGGGCATAAGTCAGAATGAAAAAATAGATTATTTTAGTGTACATCACATTCTGAAAGACTGTATGCCTATAAACCCTACTGGAAAATACCTACTAAAAGAATGGCAATATTCATTTCAATCAGTAACAATATGACCTCCCTTGCCTACTGTTAAGGACATACTGTCAAATATTGATTTGGGGTACTCCCTTTCCTTTATGTAGTATGGTTTTTAGATATTATCCCATTTTCATAGGTGAAAAGGTTATATAATTTGTCCGAGTCTTGTAGCCAAGTTAGTAGATGACCAGGTTTTTTAAATTCATGCTTTTAAACATCTATTATATAGTCATTTTGTAACTTGATTTTTTGTCTCAATGTTATGTTTTCTAGTGTTGCCCATTTGAAAACCCAAATTCATTCCTTTTAACTACTGTATAATATTCTGTAGTGTAAACAGATCATAATGTATTTATCTACTCCCCTATTAATTTATGTTGTTTCCAATTATTCACTGTCATAAGCAATACTTGAATAATCATCCTTGTACAAATATATCCTTGTGAGCAGGTGTGAGAGTTTCCCAAAGATACATATCTAGAAATAAAAATTTCAACCATCAAGTATGTCTGTTCATTTGCAACTTTATACTAATGTTCTCAAAAGTGATTTTACCAATTTACACTCCTCCAGCAGAATGAAGGAATCCCCACTTCCCACATCTTCACTTAATGCTGTCAAATATTTAAATTTTTCCCAATCTGATGAGTAATTCATGTTAGCTTATTGTTTAAATTTGCATTTTAATAGTGATGCTTCATATATTTGTTGGAAATGAGAGTTTTTCTCTTTTATTTATTTTTATTTTTTTTTAAGTCAGACTCTCACTCTGTCACCCAGGCTGGAGTGCAGCAGCATGCTCACGGCCACCACAGCCTCAACCAGCTGAACTCAGGCGATATTTCTGCCTCAGCCTTCCAAGTAGCTGGAACTACAGGCATGCACCACCACACCCACTAATTTTTTTTAAAAAACTGTAGAGACATTTTGCTAAACTTGATATATTATGTACAGTGTCAGGAGTTCTAAAAATTAAAGTTTTAATTGTTAATTTATACTATAAAATATTTAAAAGCTGGCAGTATATAAGATCATAAAAACATATGTATTATATATCTATAATTTATATCCATTAAATATGCAGATATTTAATATATAATAATAGTAAAATATAAGACAATAATAGCATTAAGGTAGGGAATGGAAGTATGTTATATTAAAGTTTTTATATTGTATGTGAAGGTAAACCGTTTTTTGGGGTTTTTTGTTTTGTTTTTTTGGAGTTGGAGTCTCACTCTTGTCACCCAGGCTGGCATGCAGTGACACACTCATGGCCACCACAGCCTCAACCTGCTGGGCTTAAGCGATCCTTCCACCTCAGCCTTCCAAGTAGCTGGAACTACAGACACACTCCAGCACGCCCAACTAGTTTTTGTGATTCATTGTAGAGATGAGGTTTCACCAAGTTGCCCAGGCTGGTCTCGAATCCCCAGGCTCAGGCAATCCTCTTGCCTTGGCCTCCCAGAATGTTAGGATTACAGGCTGAGTCACAGTACCTGGCCAAGGTAAACTATTAAAATGTATATTATAAACCCTAAAGCAACCTAAAAATCAAAGATTTGTAGTTAATAAACTAACAAAGAAGATAAATAAAATAGTAAAATAACCCAAAAGAAAGCACGGAAAAAGAGGGGAAATGGAGCAAAGAAAAAGTGGGAAAAACAGAAAAGTAGCAACATAATCATTTTGAAATGAAGCATAATACTGCATTAAATATAAATGATCTAAACATCCACATTAAATGGCAAAGAAGAGTAAGATTCAACTATAAACTACCCATAAAATAACCCACTTTAAATATAAAAATACAAGCCAGGCACGGTGGCTCAGGACAGTAATCCCAGCACTTTGGGAGGCCAAGGTGAGAGGACAGCCTGAGCCTAGGGTTTCTAGACCAGCCTGGACAACTTGGTGAGATCTGTTTCTACAACAAATAAAAAATTAGCTGGCTGTGGTGTTACGCACCTGTGGTTCCAGCTACTTGGAAAGCAGAAGTGGAAGAATTGCCTGAGCCCAGCAGGTTGAGGCTGCAGTGACTATCAGCGTGCCACTGCACTCCAGCCTGGGTGACAGGGTGAGACTCCAACTTAAAAAAAAATTAAAATAGATTAATAAAAGAATAG
This sequence comes from Tarsius wallacei, assembly GCA_963574415.1. Taxonomy (NCBI): domain Eukaryota; kingdom Metazoa; phylum Chordata; class Mammalia; order Primates; family Tarsiidae; genus Tarsius; species Tarsius wallacei. Next base: position 27,779 of record CAUYQG010083335.1, read on the forward strand.
TCAAACAAGCAAATGGAAAAATATTCCATGCTCATGGATTGGAAGAGTCAACATTGTTAAGAAGTCATCCTACCCAAGGCAATCTACAGTTTTAACACAATACCCATAAAATTACCAGCAGCATTCTTCTCAGACTTGAAAATGACAATACAGGAATTCATATGGAAACATAACCACAAACCTCCAAAACAATCCTCAGCAAAAAAAAAAAAAAGCAGGAGGTATCACATTCCCAGACTTTAAACTTTATTATAAAGCTACAATAATCAAAACAGCCTAGTAATGGTACAAGAACAGGCATATAAACCAATGGAACAGAATAAAGATTCTGGAAGCAAAATCTCAATTTCTCGATAAACTCATCTTTGACAAAGCTTCTATCACCAACCACTAGGGAGAGGAGAACCTATTCAGTAAATGGTGCTGGGAAAACTGGCTGACCACATGGCAGAAGATTAAAACAAGATCCCTACCTATCCCCATACACAAAGATCAACTCTAAATGGATCAAAGACCTAAACGTAAAACCTCAAACTATAAGAATTAATGGAAATTGGAACTGACAACCAATTCCTGATCAAAACCCCAAGTGCCCATGCCATAAGAGAGAAGATAGACAAGTGGGACCTCATCAAACCGACAAGCTTCTGCAAAGCCAAAGAAACCACCAAGAGAGCAGCAAGACAGCCTACAGACTGGAAAAAAAATATTTTCCAACTATATGTCTGACAAAGACCTAACACCTAGGATCTACAAGGAACTCAAATTGCTGGGGAAAAAAACACTCCCATTACAAAGTGGGCAAAAGATATGAATAGACACTTCTCCAAAGAAGACATATGAGCAGTCAACAGATACAAGAAAAAATGTTCAGCCTTCCTAGTCATTAAAGAAATGCAAATTAAAACTACACTGAGATACCACCTAATTCCAGCCAGGATGGCCATCATCAATAACTCAAAAAAATAACAGATGCTGGAGAGGATGTGGGGAAAAGGGAACACTTCTACACTGTTGGTGGGAGTGTAAACTAGTACAGCCTCTGTGGAAAACAGTGTGGTGATTCCTAAGAGATCTAAAAATAGACCTTCCAAATGACCCTACAATCCCCCTACTGGGAATATACCTGGAAGAACTCAAATCACTCTATAAAAAAGATGCTGCACATGTATGTTTATTGCAGCATTGTTGACAACAGCAAGAACATGGAACCAACAATGCTGCCCATCAATAGATGGCAGGATTTTTTTTAATGTGGTACATATACACAATGGAATATTATGCAGCCATAAAGAAGAACAAAATCATGAACTTCACAGCAACCTGGATAGACTTAGAGTCCATAATACTGAGTGATCTTTCACAGAAACAAAGAACTGAGTATTACATGTTCTCACTCACAAGCGGACCTTGAACAACTATTGTAATACTATAAAAAGACTGGCAGTAGTGTGAAACTGTGGGGATG